>VUQK01002693.1:19799-30758 GCA_015106715.1 Bujurquina vittata
ATGACTTTCCTCTGATATCCATAGTGGCCAAAAGTAGCCCAGAATGTAGTTGAATTCACATTTGAATTGTTGTTTTAGTCCACTCCAGTCCAGATATCACAAGCATTGCATCTCAAAACTGTGAGCTAACCTTGTGAATTCCTTATTGATGATGACCCCAACCCTAGCTACAGCCCTAAAACTAACCCTATGTTGTGGACAAAACCATATAACATGTGCATGTTCTGATCATCACTGTGGTTCAAGTTAAGGTCATTTCAGCTGATTACTTAGGGTCAATGGGTTAATGATTATTTGTACAGACACTAATCCATGACACATTTCCTTAAGTCTCAAATCACTCAGCTCAGTTTTTAATATGCCCAGTTAAAAGCACCAATTCACTATGCTTAACAATACGTTTAATCAATATAGTAATTACAACAAGACAGTAAAGACATCGTTCTAAAAGAACTGTCTTAACAAAGTACGGCTCTTTTAATGAACACTGCATTCGTACTGCTAGAAGAAATTAATGGCACAATTTCCAATTTATTTCTGTTCCAGATAATGTAGAACTCAAGTCTATTTTAATACCAACGTGAGTTAAATCATTTTACTATTAAAATTTTTAACAAAAACAAGGATTTAAATATCTTATTTGCTTATCTCCTTCACCTTCACCCAGGGCTCCCTTTTTCTCATTCATTTTACTTGCAATTTGTGTTGTGATTTTTTTTTTCTAGAAGGCACACAGGAAAAAAAAAAAACAGCACTGGCTCAGGTTATTTGGTTGCTTGGGTTTAAATGCATTAGAGTGATCTGTATGGGAGCTGGGAAACATTCTTTTCACACTCTTGCTTTCTCCCTTTGAGTTACAAGTCTATTGAAATGTCTGCATGACCTATAAACCCCTAAAACACAAAGGCAGCAAAATGTGTTCTTCATTTTAGATGCCATCTTCTGGTTCTAGCCAATTAGTCAATCATCTGTCACCACTTTGGATGATGCATGTGTGCCAAGAGCTGCCTTACAGCATTTAGCGTGAAGTGATCTTAGGAGTGAGTGTGTATTTGTATTACTTGTGTGTACATAAATCTGTTGTGAGGACCACCTCCCTTTAGGGACAAAGAAAAAGTCCCTGTAAAGTTAATCATTAAGTGTGTGTGTGTGCCTGCGTGCGTGCGTGCGTGCGTGTGTGTTTCCATATGTTAGCGGCCTCAGCATTGATCCCTGTGTAAGCCTTGGTCATCGCTTGTGGCCTGAAGGTGAGGTGACAGGGGAGTAAAGAGGCTTTCATCAGATTACAGCTCATTCTCTGTCTTTCACCATCTTGCTCTCCAGCATCATTTGTCTTACTGCCACTTCCAACCACTTTGCTCCTTCTCTCTTTCTTTCTCCTGCTGAACACTAGATGTACTTTAAGCCACAGTGTTAAAATTCTTCAATCCCACACGGATTCATTTGTCTTTGCCCAAAACTCCCAGATGGGCTGATGTATGACTACACATCACAGTGTAGTCTAACGATTCATAAAAAGGAGAATTTGCAGTGCAATGTCTTTTCACATCTACCTCAGGTCAATCTGTTTGACTCTCAGTGTTTAACTGCAAAATAAATGCATTCCTATTATAAATGCAGTGATAAAATATTGGGTTATGAGATGTGCTTTCATATTTTGCTCATTCAAAATGTTTATCTCCAGTCAGCTAAAGCCTGTTAAAGTGTGATTTGTCAGTACTGCTCAAACTACAAGTGGAAAGCAAACAGAAACCAGAAAGCTAGTGATACCAAATTTGTTGTCCCTGCCTTACATATTGGAATAAACATATCTGTTTATAGGAACAGGCAAACTGACTTTTTTTCCAGTTTACAAATCAATTAGACACCTATTTCTTTTAGAAACCTATTTCTTTTGAGTTATGATTTGTCTTTGTCTGCCAATTGGTGCTGGCCATACAGTGCATTTATCTGAACTTAATTGATGAAAACAGCTGCCAGCAGTTGCAAAATGGTTTACTGAACCAAAACAGTAACAATGTGCCAAAGCAATTACATGAAAACACTGCAGAGCCAGGTGATCATTCACAAACCCTTTTTTCATTGCTGATGTAAAAAAAAAACTTGAAAGGGAAGTTAGAGTGTACTCTATATATGTACAAACAGTGTGAATAAATGTGTTTAATTTATTTGTACTCCTGAAAACTAGTGTGGTGATGTGAGTACACAGCTATAGTCTGTGGCACACTGTGGAAAGCCTTGTCTTCTATCTCTTACTGATTCTATTAGCGGGGCTGCTCACAGTTCAGTCTCTCTATAGACCCGTCCTGAATAACTGCATTCAGTAGCTCTACTTTCCCTTTGCTCTGTCACCAGATTTTAAGTAAAAAAAAGTGTGTGTGTATATCTATATCTATATCTATATCTATATCTATATCTATATCTATATCTATATCTATATCTATATCTATATATATATACACTCCTACAATCTATCTGCATACACATGTGCACATATATACACATTTTTCTAAATTTTGTGTTCTAAATAGTGGCAGATGCAAAGCATGTGTCTGATAGATGGTATTAGAAGACCCTTTCAGCTACAAACCAACATGACATCCAAACACACACACACACACACACACACACACACACACACACGCCTGCGCACTCACACATAAAATGCCACACTGCCTGAGGGCTCTTACATGCTCTGAGTCAGATCTGGTTGAAAATAAAGGCTCTCAACCTGACACTGCCAGCATTATACAGATGGCACATTGATCTCCATACATTTTTTTTATTAAGTGCTCAAATCATTTAAAGGGTACCCAAACAGTACAGTTGTGAGCTGAATGACTAAAATACACATGTGGTGGTTACTTTGAAGCAGCGTGTGGAAACTGCAGTGTGAAACACAGTGGTGGTGTGCATTAATGGGATTAGGATTGAATTTAACCTTTCTCTCCCCTCTGCACTTATACTTCTTATCCTAGCTCTTTTAACTCTCCTGCTTGTTCTTTGTCTGCACAATCACGTTCTTCCTGAAATCACTTGTTCTCATTTTATGGCAATTTTGACTGACAGTGTCCTTCTTCACTCTTTCCGTGTTAACTCTCTTTAACCCCGTATGCATCCTGTTAGCTGAATAACAAATAACACTGAGGCTGCCTGTTGCAGGCTAGTTCTGTCAGACTGAGAAGTCCCTGCAGACTTTTTGTGCTCAATTTTGATTCTGAGTCTTCTCGGCTCATGCTGCACTTACATAATCTGTTGTCAAAGCGGGGTACATAGAGTACATGGTAACACGGGTAATCCATGAATTGCATCTTCTGTATGAATGGCAGCATGTATGGCACCCATCCTCCCCTCAATGAATTCTATTAGTGCATTTCTAGCTAAGATCTATCCCAGTGCTGATTAAATTACTGGATGGGGAGAATTTCTTTGTTTGTTTACCTTGACTGGATTGTTCTTATTTCAAGAACTGAAATGCACTGGAATGATAAGACGGTGCAGACTGAAAATCACAGATATTGCGCTGCACAAGAAACTTTTAATAGATTTTTCTCATTTTTGTGACCTGCCAAGAAAGAAGAAATGCCCCAAGGAGAAACAAGGGTCCACTTCTTGCCAGACTTCTCATTATTTGAGATTTGGCCAAACTCTTAAGTCTGAAGACTGGTTGGCTCTTTGTCATGGTTATGTAACTATCAGCAAAGCACCATGTGGGAAGATCATTCAGTGATTAAAATGGATTTAAATGGACCTATTGAAGATATGTTTGATTCCCATTGCAGGTGGCACAATTTTGTATCCCCAGTTTCCTCTTGTCTCTTTGCCATTACCTCATTATTTAAAACACAGACCACGCTGGTTCTTTCATGACGCTATTATTGAAATCTGATGCCAAGAGCCGACATAATTCCAGACATCAAGGAAGCGCAAAGTGAAATAGTGTAAATAGACCTTCGTAACTACTGTGTACAGCCTTGGTGCATTTAGAGAAATTGGATATGACTGAAGTGTGTCGGAGAGAAAATGTTAACACCATTTATTTTGCTTGAAGTTGTCATTATACTGTGTAATGCCTTGTTAAAGACCCAGAGGTGCACTGGTGAAGCAGGACTGTTTCCAGACTTGGTGTATCATGAGTTGAATGTAAATTGGCAAAACTGGACTCCAACAAAAAGCTCAAATGTTGAATTCTTGAGCTGTTTGTTTCCTGAACATGCCTCAACTTCACCTGTAGTATGAGAAAAGTTCAGCCAAGGAAATTAATCACAAACTGAAAGAGTCTTATTAAAAGACTTAATAACCAACAAGGTTAGAAACCCAGTGAGCTGACACCAGTGCACTCTCCAACAACACAGCAAGAAGCTTCCTAACAATCCTCCTATAGCATCCTTTTACGGTGTTCTTGTATTCAAATACTGCACAAGCTTCAAATCCATAATTTTATCTCAAGGGACCCACACATGATGTGCTTTTAGCTTTTCTATTAGACCGTGCGTCGCAATTTTTCATGCTTGGAAAAGACCACAGTGTTCCTTATAAGCTGTAATTTTGCAAAAATTAAAAAAATAGAGTGTGATTATGTTGAAGTTTACAACAGCGAAACTTCAACATAATCACACTCTATTTTATGTTCCCTGCCTCTACCGCGCCTGCATTTCATTGTTGCAGTTCTTGCTTTCTTTTGTTTTGTGGAAATATGGTATGCGAAAGTCTTTTCTTCTTTTGTTTATCTCTTCTTGCACTACAATGACAGCTGTGCACAGATTCCCTGGCACACATAATTACTGCTAACATACAGTATATGGAGAACAAAGCTGATAACTACACTCTTTATTTTAACAGTAGGAATTGTTTAGCTTCGATCAGCTGGGGAATAATTGAAGCTTTGACATTTGCGGAACACAACTAGTGAGCTGCACAGACAACGTGCGCATTTTTAACAAAGGAAATAAAAGCTGAACACTTAACTAGGCAGGGTTGCTGCCTATAATTACTTTTCCTTTGCTCTGGCAAACTACTAATTATGAAAATGTTTCATGTGCTATTACTGTACCCTGGGGCAGAGACGAGTTAGGGAGAAATACAGTTAGAGATCTGCTCCCTATATATTTTGCTTCTTGAATAAACTGATGTTAATTATTTCTAGATAGATAGATAGATAGATAGATAGATAGATAGATAGATAGATAGATAGATAGATAGATAGATAGATAGATAGATAGATAGATAGATAGATAGATAGATGTGGACACACGTGACTTTGATTGATCCTTCCGATCAATTCTGTTCCTCGTGTTTACATTCTGTCCAACCCAGTTATCCTGCTGTTAAATATAGAGTTCAATCTTTCACATTACTAATTCCCACACATCATGAAGGATTCATCTGGCGGTCACTGATATGCGACCTTTGAGGAGTGCTCGTGTTTTGTGTAAGAGCACTTAATGTTCCCTTAAGCAACGGTATGAAAACAATAGAGGGAAAACAATAGCTTGAGCTGAGGGTCCTCCCTGTGTCTAATTTTCAAAAGCAATTACACTCATTGGCATAAGGCTGTGGGCTACACATATGGCTCTTGGAACCGTTTTAAGATAAGGAAACATGGAGGGTTCTTTAATTACACTATTGGACTAAGATATTAGGACAAGATGCTGCATGTTATTTTTTTATGTGTGGCACGCTGTAGTTCAATTTAAAAAATCAATGTGTACTGATAACATAAAATAGTTGTAATTTATACTGAACAAAGAAAACTCACTCACCTCAGAAATGCAACATATTGGCGTGTTTTCCTTTTGTCATTTTATATTCAAAAAGGGGGCGAAAAACATGTGAAAAAAAATAATCAAAATCTTCACTTGTCAGTTTGGTCAGCTTCAAAACCCGACATCACATCTTACTGAAGCGGGTTCGGTCCAAAGCCAACGACAAACTCCACATAAACCCTGAAGCGAAGATGAAAGAATGCTCAACTCCTCTTTCCTCTCCTCCACTCTTGGCTTCAATTTCTCACTTGCTGCCCGTCTTTCCTTGCCCAGACAGATACGTGGTTCATAGCCAGAGCCTCATGTAATATTGAACACCGATAATGGACCAGCGCAATGTGAAAATAAATGCAGCCTTGCGTCTTTTTTTTTTATTATTCTATGTTTACATCACGCACCCAATTATCTTCCTCCTAAACGAACAGTATGCGCGCTGCTTCCTTTGTGCTCTCTGTCTTTCTCACTCTCAGCGGGTTGAACCATTGCCGCAGCGCGAGAGGGGGAGTGGATGGGAGCTCTGTCCGTGCTATTACATGGGAACGAATGGGTTTGGTGACTCGTGGCCAAATGTTGTTATTGTCGGGGATAAAGAGACGGGGAGATGGAATGATGAGAGGAGGGGAGAAAGGGAACAGAAGAAGGAGAAAGTGAGGGAAAGCGGAGAAAAGAACGGATTTACTGTAAATCGGTTTGGTGCAAAGGAGCGACAAAAATTCACATTTTCGCTATGAAAGGGAGTTCATTTTTTCTGGTATATTATTACATACAGTATGAAACTACACTGTAGTCTGGAACTGCTACGTTCACAAAATAAAGCCTTTTTTTCTTTTCACGTGCAGGCAGGATTTCTCCTTGAGCACGCTCTCATTCTAGATTATACAACATGGATATAATTACATCTAGTGTAATGACAGGAGAAACACAAGTGCCAGCCTACTATTTTAATAGCCTTTCATTTTCTTCCGCTGCCTGTGAGCTCCTTCAGCACCAAAATAGTGTCAGTTCAGAACCTCGGAGAGCTCCCAGCCAGTACCAACCACCTGTCTAAATAAAGGGTTGTAGTTTCTGATCGCTCTTTTGTTTTGTTTTGTTTTTTAAAGCAAAATATTAAATTTGATATTTTTAAACTATATTTGCAGGGCTTTAAAAATGATGAAGTTTGCCAACTAGTATTTTGTTCAGAAAATTCTAAATACACCAAAATCATCACTTTGAGCACCCTGGTCTTTTTGAAGGTGGCTGCATTGGCAAAGTCTCAGCCGTTTGCCTTGACTTTGGCAGCGAACGGTCAAAAGCAAATAATTTAGGGTGAAAGACCTTGCTTTCAGTGGTCTTGAGATGCGGCGCAGACATATGCAGCGTGGTGATAGTGCCCCCTCCCGGAGAGAAGTCAGCATCGTGTCTCACACAGGAGAGGAGGGGGTGGGCTTTGAATCGTTAATACCACGCATGCTTGTTGTTTATTACCATTGTTTGCTGCGAGCTATGGACGTTCTGTTGGATGGGTATTTCTTGCAAAGTCAAGACTATGACTTCAGGTCAGGCACTGAAGTCAAACTGTAGATAAGATTTAATTACAAACGTTATCAATTAACTCTTCCAATAACGCTTCCAAAACAACCAATTTTCTTCACAAGTCACATATTGGAGGTTATTTTTATTATCTAATATGTATTAAAATTTCCCCATGTGTACGCGCAGCATCTGTGCCTTTAAGATCATCTCTCACAGCATCCACCTCCTCCTCCTCCTCTTCTGTCAGGGACGCGCACACAGCAGTGCAATATTAGAGAACACAGCCTAGCTTTCTGCACACATACATTTTCCCATAGATACATCATAAAAATCACATAACGACATCTGCCTTCGTTGTTTCTCAACTGGACATTGATGCATTTGCCTCAACGGTAACCGTAGCGGTCCCTCCGATCGTTATAGCTGTTATTTCCTCCCTATTCCGCATCCAAAGACTGATCTACGCTACAAGATGGCTGAGCTGAATTTGGGGAAGGGGCTCACTGCGGGGAAAGTGGCCAGTAACGTGCAGAAAAAACTAACCAGAGCGCAGGAAAAGGTAAGCGCTTCCCCCTTCCACGTATGGCAAATTATATTTTAGGCCTTCACTCCACGAAACAGTAGTGCCGCATCCTCCACTGAGGCGCAGTGTCGCATCACGACATCATAATAATAAACATAGAGGATGCTGTATTTAAGGAAGAGGATATCCACTTCAGATAGGCTACATCCTTACTTTAAACACTGTCATGCAGCGGACACATACTGCAGTCAGATATAGTGTGGGCCCGCTCATAATCTAGCCTGATGTGTCTGGAATTGTAAGGCCTATATCTAAACTGGCAAATGAATGATTGTTACTCATATTCTGACAGCAGCAGCATCCCTTGCATTCTGATAGGCCAATGTTAAACAGCCATGCTGCAATATGTGGACTATAGGTGGTAGAGGAGGCCCAGGACTACGCGTCCAAACACCTGCACGCTGTGCGCTAAATAAATGGGAGGGGGCGCCATTTGTCAATCTCGATGTACTATAGCTTACTGTGAGGCTAAAGACAGATAGAAAGTAGAAAATGGTACCTCTTAACATGAATATTATGTCTGTGTGAATGTTATTGGAGGGGGAAATAAGATTGTGTATATAGATTTTGTTCATATGTGCCATTAATACACAAAGGTGTGTGTTCCTATTCTACATTTTCACTTTGAGTTCTGCTCTGCTTTTGCAGCCAGCTCATTTTCTTATTCATGCAAAGAAAATATATAGATTTTTGTTGTTTTGCTGAAATTTAAAACTGCTGGAAATCAGTAGCATGGTCTCATGTCATGTTTTCAATCATTATTTGTGTGACAGGTTCTGCAGAAACTTGGCAAAGCAGATGAGACCAAAGATGTTGCTTTTGAGGAGGGAGTAATCAACTTCAACAAACAATATGTGAGAGTGCAGTTTGGTTAATTAAAATGTCCTGAATATCAAAAACAGCATGGCCTAAAGCATGAACTGTAGCTTGCATTCATTCTTAACCAGTAGCATATAATACTTGTTTTCTGTCTTTTGAGGAGGCTCATGTTTAGTGTTTCATCCTCAGGCCGAAGGCAGCAAACTGCAGAGGGACCTAAGAGCATACCTCGAGGCTGTGAAAGGTGAAACATATCCACACAAGTCCATCCAGACATGTACACCTACACATACACAATAACTGGTGTACAAATACACACTTAAACTAATGAAGTGTATGCGTGTTTGTCCTTAGCCATGCATGAGTCCTCCAAGAACGTTCAGGCATGTCTAGCTGACATGTATGAGCCAGACTGGTACGCCAAGAATGAAGTGGATTCCATTGTGGAGGTGAGAAGCACTTTTTACTAATGTCTTTAAAAGCATGAGTTTGTTAAGGACACAAGCCACCTAGATTAAGTGAGTGCATTATGTGTGTGTGCATGTGTTTAGACATCCTGAAATCCTGTGTAAGTGTTAAACTTTCCTTGCCCCTTGCGAGTACGTGTGAGTTCACTTAGCGTTGAATGTCACAAGTTTCATCATTGTAAGGGGAAGGGTTTCTGCAAACAAATCTGTCGTCCCTGCACAGATCTTCGCAGACCCTACAAATAATATCAAGCACACAAGTCCCACAAGCTGATTAGAAAATAATATAAGAACAACTAATTGTCAAACATATCTCAGCAGTCTATGTTTGCTAGCAAGTATATTCCCATAACCTTAAAGTGTGCTGCTGCAGACCTTATACTATGGTGCGTGTTATAAAACAGAACCATGTCTGGTAAGACAAGCTGCAGAGGTCTTTAAAATGTCCTCTAATTGTATTACTTTTATTCTTGGGGTCATTTTTGATTAGCTGCAACCCGCAATCATGGCAATTAGCTAAAAGGTTTTTGCTTTATTGAGGATCACATGTCATAATGATGCAACAGAACTCCTGGAACAAGCTGCAAAGTAACAGAGAAATATATCCGCATAACATGCTAGTGCCATAAAATATATTGGTCTCATATAATGTTTAACAGTCTGTCTTGTGACTGTGTTGTTCTGTACATTCCTTCATCCCGCAGGACTGCGATGTTCTTTGGACTGATTACCACCAGAAGCTGATTGATCATGCTCTCATCTCCATGGATACATATCTGGGCCAGTTCCCTGATATTAAAGTAAGCTATGGGGTCGTGACTGCAACAAAACTTTTTGCATTAAATGTTGACAGAGTAGCAGCCAGGCTCCCTTTTACATACAGCAACAACAATTGCTACTGTAACAATTATTGACCATCTATGTTTTAGCTGAATTTAATAAAAATATCTCACAAAAAATGGTTGTTGCAAAATTAAAGATGCAAAATTTGTAATCAAGTGTGTCTAAATGGATAGACGAAATGTTTAAAGTTTATTCATTCACATTGTTACATCAAAGCTAATGCAGAAAAGTGTACTTTGGGAATGCAAATGAGGAAAGTGAATAATGAAATACCTATTTTCTTTTGTTCAGGCTCGCATAGCAAAGAGGGACAGGAAGCTGGTAGATTACGACAGCGCCAGGCATAACTATGCTGTGACACACAAAACCAAGAAAAAGGATGGGGGCATTAAAATTACCAAGGTGACACAAATACACTGCAGTTCTCTTCAAATGTATATTGCTAAAGCTGTTTGTAATCACACAGGTGCAAAATTCAACAATTTTTAAAAATTATTATTATTCATTTAGGTGTCTCAACAATGAAATTTGGCAGGATTCATTTCTTTCTTTTTTTTTTTTTTTGTAGCCCTCATCCTTGTTGGAAAGAGCCACTCCAGGATGGGCTCAGGGTATCCTGTCTGCACACAATGTTGCCCAAAGCAGTCTGTCCAGGAGCCAGGTACAGTACATGCTTATTTTATTATAAGGAGTGTTCTGGTAACCCAGCAGGTTATCATAACAAAGAGGTCTTCAGGTAGTTTTACAGAGGCTTTCTAGAGGCAATCACTCTTTTTCTCTCTGCTGACAGTCTAATGAAAGCAAATTGAAAATGAGGACATCAAAAAAACTGCAAATCATATTAAGCACAATCAGTAGAGGAAATGTTGCACACGTACAAACACGCACACACACACACACACACACACACACACACACACACACACACACACACACACACATAATATATATATTTCATAAACAGAAC
>VUQK01002693.1:30778-87020 GCA_015106715.1 Bujurquina vittata
AGTTTCCACCGTTACGCCCAGGGATCAGGCCATCTCTCCATTAAGGAAAATCACTTTGAAAGGTCTTGTCCCCTGCTACAAACACGCACACACACACACACACACACACACACACACACACACACACACGCACACACACACATAATGTATTTAATTCATTAACAGAACGTCAAACAGACACTTGCAACCACACCCTAATACACTGTACTAACATACTGTGTGTGTGCATTTATTTCAGGCTGAGGAGGAGCTGGAAAGGGCCCAGAAGGTGTTTGAAGAGATTAATGTTGACTTGCAAGAAGAGTTACCTTCACTTTGGAACAGGTGTGTAAATGTCTGATTTTCCTACATGGATACATACATTTACTTAGCTCTGTGTTTCATTTATTCTCATAGTATGTTAACCTAAGTCAACCCGTTAATGCAGTCGCTGCTTTCTCTCTTCTCTGGCTTTTCCAGTCGTGTTGGGTTTTATGTCAGCACCTTCCAGAGTCTGGCTGGTTTTGAGGAGAAGTTTCACAAAGAAATGAGTCGGGTAGGACTCTTCTATAAACCTCTAGCAGTGCTGGATTTAGATAAAGACCAGACAAGAGAAATGGACACAGTATATCAGATAACAGTTTATGCCTGACAAGGCTATTGACTATGTCAGTAGGGTCTGCAGCTGAATCTAAAATCAATATTTTCTAGTTTTGAAATCAAGTGCATCAAGTGCTAACCCTTTTTGGTGTGTTTTTCTTTTCTTTTTTTCACTTAAAGTGAAAAGTAAGGCAATTTTAACCAGTTGCTGACAGATTATTTCATCTATTGTTTTTTTTGGTGATGTTTTAAATGCTGTCTGTTTGGACTTGATGGAAACAAGCTGTAGCACACTTGAGAGTACGTGGATAATGGATATTAGGAGGTCGTAACAGCAGTATAAATTATAAGTCAGAGGTGGAAGATATATAAAGATGTTGCTCTAATTGCTACATCTTACGCCCCATCTTTCCATCTCTACAGCTGGATCAAGATTTGTATGATATCCTGGAGAAACTGGAGGGAACGGACACGAGCAGGTTAGTGAGAAACTGGGTGTGCATGTTTGTTTCATATCCTTTTTACATAACGAGTTTTGCTTTGGAAAAGATTTGTGGTATTAAATAGATATAATTTTATTTTTCATTTTAATAAAAAATCCAATGCCTCAGGTTTTCACAGTTTCCAGTCTACCTGAAACTGCTGCTCGTATAAAGAATCAGAGATTGCAGAGTCTCATAAACCTGTTGGCCTTAGGGAGCCGAATAAATATATGCTGTTATATGTCCATGTCCTTCTAGGCATGTCCTTAGAGCAGCTTCCAAACATATGAACTTTTTTTATAACCAGCTAAATTATTGTGTTTGAATGTACTGAGGTGTGTTAACTTAAAATAGTGCATGATTCCAAAAGTTAACTGATTTATGTTGAAGGGTGAGCTCTCTGTTGCGTCACTATTTTTTCCTGAAAAATGTGTAAGTCATTACTACATCACATACTAAAAACAGCTACAGGTAAACAAACTGGCATACATTAACCTAGAGCCACCCCTGACACCCCCCCTTTCAGCAGCACAGGTATCGGCGGCACCTCATCGTCAGGAGCAAACAGGAGGTAACTGGAAGCAGCTGCGGTAACAATGGTGAAACAACTCTTGTCTGTTTGTCTAACTGACCTGTCTGTTGAGCTAGCATATACGTTAGTGCGTCTACAGACTTGGGAGTTTTCAGGGGAACGAGTGCTCGGTTTGTGCGAGTTCACAGATGTATTTCTGGAAGTTGTGTGCTCAGAGCTGCAAAGATGCAAGATTTGAGCAGACCTGTGTGTCCTAAATGCTGCACCAGGCAAGACTGTTACATAACAATACAGCAACAAGGTGTCTCACCTCTCACATTACGCTGCCTTTCACCTTGAGGTAGGAGGTCCTTTAGTCAGTAATGTTCAATCTTTGGAAGTGAAGTAAAACTCACCAAACTGACAGTGGAAGATTAGAATGACTAAATTATAGATGTGTAGATGTAAACATGTGTTTATGCATCAGTTGTGCTGGTGTGCTACTTTGCCCCAGCCTTTTTCTGTGGTAATATGACTCAGCATTATGTATTCAGAGATAAAATAAGCCTGGAGCTTGTGGGGGGACCCTGGAGTTCTGGACCTCCAGAATTGTTCTTTCTCTGACTGATAGACACCAGATTTGGTGATGTGCTTGACATTTCAAAACTTACCTCTCACTGCCATCTGAAGCCACCAGTGTAGAAAATTTCATGTTGCAGCTTTAAGTTAAGTTTAATGGCCAAAGCCATTAAGTAGCTACAAATCTGGGGCAGCTTTTATCCACTTTAGAGCATCTTCCCTGTAAGTGCAGTCTATCACTGCTCGCTTATGAGGATTTACTGGAGGCACAAACTAAAGCATGCTTGCATGGGAGGAGAGGACCACAGTGAAAGGAGACTCACTTTTTTTGCATGGCAGCTTTTGTAACACCACCTTCTGCTTGGAATCTTGCAGAGCATGCTTTGGAACCCTCCTTATGTTTGTATGTTTTAGCATTTAGATGCTTCTTTAACCTTTTCTCTCATATTGTTTGGAATCTTCATTGCTTTTGCTTTAATTTGTGTTTTCTTTTCTTGTCCCTCTTCTTCTTCTCCCTCTCTCACTCTCTCTTGTTTACTCAGTGGGAAAGAGGCATCTAACCACACTCTCAGGCCAGGAGGACCACCCCCAATCCCCAAATCCCCATCCAAGGTAGACAAACAGTGCCGCACACAGTACCACACACAGTGACGTTTTCTTTGTTCAGAACACACAGAAGGACAGTTTAGTGTTTTAATTTCTGTGTCCTGTTGTACATGTAAACTGAATGGGAGCCATCATCAGTTACATATAGGGTTGCCATAGCTATGGATGTTTCTAAGAATTGGGCTAATGTTGTGGTGTTGCTTTTTTTGACAAAATTGAAATTACAAAAAAGTCTAGAAAAGGTTAATCATGATTAGAGATTAGATTAGATTAAACTTTATTAATCCCTTTGGGAGGGTTCCGTCGGAAATTAAAGGTGTACCACGGTATAACTAAATACTTGATGTGGCTACTCAGTGAAAGCTTTGTGAGTCTACCTTAGAACTTATTTATATTGATCTATCTGGAATATGCTAACACTCAAGGCATGCACTTAAAGATGGAGGAATAGAAAACGTAATTGTCATATTCCGATAAAATCAACTTCATAATACAAAATTTGTATTCAGAGCAGTGAAGTCACATTGATTTGTCTAGTTGCAGAAGTTCATTACTGCCTTTTTTTCTGTATTCCAGCTCAAACCAGCAGTGCCTCCTCCACCTAAGGTGACACCATCTAAAGAGCTAAAAACAGAGAATATCATCAACCTTTTTGATGCTGCAGCTACTCCTGATATCAGCGTCACCTCCCCTACAGAGGTCAGTGATCCGCTGCTGTCAATGAACTGTGAAAACCCCCTTTAGCTTTCCCAGTTTCTGCACAGGTCAGAACACTTATTTAGTCTGACCTGGCGCACCTTTCTCCTATTCTATTCTATTCTATTCTATTCTATTCTATTCTATTCTATTCTATTCTATTCTATTCTATTCTATTCTATTCTGTCTTTACCCTTCCTCCCACTGTTGTGCCCAGTTAGCCAATGAGTCCTCCTGTCCCTGTTGTTATCAGTTTGACAGTCCTGCAGTGAGCAACCTGTTGGACATGGACCTGGATTCTTTCAGTGCAGCAACCAATGTTTCCACGGCCACACAGGTGGATGATTCATGGCATGAAGATAAAACTCCTAGAGACCCTCTCTTTAACGATATGCCAATCTTCACAAGAGATTTTAGGTTCTATTCCGACATAATTTAAGTTCATTTCATGATATTTAATTGCAAATGAACAGAACTGTTCCAGGTAAAGAACAAATGATCAAATATTAAATGAAAGTTTAGCCAACAACATCTGCCATTGCCAGTATGGTTGGTTGACTTTAAATATGTTGAAATAAGCTTGATAAGTCTCATTAGAAAATGAAACCACTTGGTAAGCTTGGCATAGTTTGGGGTGTTGCCTGCTCTGCTTCTTTCCAAAATACCAAATGAGAGATAGATGAAGGCATGATGATCTGTAGAGAACCTACCTCTAGTGAACACTTCTTCCTGCTTTAGCACTATCCACAGATCTCTCACGGCATGAACTGCAGACTACAGCCCTGCTTTGCTCTTCTTTCTTGATCCTCAAGACTGTAAAAAATCTTGATGTACATTTTAACAACCTAAAAGTTTCTCATGTTACTGGGAACGCACTTTTATTGTTTAAAATTCTTAAAGTGCCTATTTTTGTTTGGCCTATACTCTGCACAAATAATTAAGCAAGTTACTACATGCTATAATTTGTGATTTACAGAGCTGGAAAGGCAGGAAGCTTGCAATGACAGACCCATATTCCCCACTCTGAAGCTCAGTGCATAAAGCTTTTTAACCCCTTTCAGTTTATTTTTTTGGTTTTAAAGCACGTGTATTGTTTCATTCAGACTCAACTCCTGTCCTATACCAAACAATAGATAGGCAAAGTTAGTTTGGAAAAATATAAACATCCAGTAGCAAGTATTCAACTCAGTTCAGATGTGCCAAATCACCACAACTGTCACTTAAACCATGAGATAAAATCTTTCAAAGCACTTTATATTGTATATTGTGAGGTAAAGACCATATAATAATAGCCAGAAAACCCCCAAAATCCAATAACCCCCCTATGAGTAAGCATTTGGTGACAATAGGAAAGAAAATCTCCCTTTTAATAGTTAATTCCATAAGTATTTGGACAATGACACATCCTTAATTATAAGGATTTTTTTCACCCAAGTTTTTAAAAAAAATACCTATTGTTAAAATTGTGTTAGTGTGTTCAGCTACTTTTGTAACTTATTTACTTGCAAAATTACAGAAATTGTGACTTTTCCCCCAATCAAAGTTGACCTAACAGTGCTCTTGCTGTGCATTATGTTAGTTGTGCAGGCTGCCAAATCTCAGGTAAAATTAAATAACTTCAAATGTTGTTGATATGCGTCCATTCTGCATATCACCTTCAACATGCCTGGCAAAATTATTTACTTTTCCACATTTCCACATTGCAAGGATTTTGAAAGATACTTAAAATACTGTCCTCTGATCCAAGTGACTAGTTTTTCAGTATTGTTAGTTTTTAAGACTATTTGCACAATTAAATAATTTACTAATATGCACATTTACATTTTTTCCATTTTCATATCCTGCATTCAAACTGTATAGGTAACCAATATGCAGAATAATCATTTAACTGAATCTACCTCTTCAGACATACATCACTTAATATTTCACCAAGTAATGCTTGTACCGTTGTTCTGCTGGAGAGCTATTCCTATCGGCTTGTGGGTTTTGAGCATGGGATGTGTCTTACTGAATGTAACGGGTGAAAGAACAACGCTAAAGAATTTTGTTCTTCTTATCTGTTACCTCCTTTGTTTTCCACAGCCTGCAAACTGGGACTCATGGGTAAGCCTAGCAATCTCATGCTAAAAATGTGCTACAATAATTAGCAAAATATGTAGTTATTGTTATGCTCATCATCATCATCAATACTTGTTTTTTGTTTGTTTGTTTTTTTTAATTTGTGTTCATAGTAACCAACAATTTAATAACAGTCATTCATATCTAACCATTGTAAAAGCCCCACTCCTATTATGCCTTTTCTATTATGGCTTTTCTGTTTAGCAAGCTTTTCAGTGTATTGATCTCTTTCATTTGTCTGTCTCAAATCTGTTTGTGCATTGTCTTTGTGTCTGCAGTACTTGATGTGATAGACACTGAAGATATTGTTGCACAGCACAAATAGAGCTTGGGAATAAGTTTGAGTCAATCCAGTTGCAAATTGACGGTCCACACAGTTATACATAATGAATCTATACAAATATTGTCTCATGTGCAATCCACTATTAAAGTCACTCTATTTCTTTAGCTTCTTTAAGAAACCACTGACCTTTTTAAAAGTGCAAATGTACCCAGTTGTATAGAATAAATTCTAATATTATAAAATAATAATAAGAAGAAAAATTCTCTGTGGTTTGAAATAATTTGTAACTGAATTAACTTCCGTCCTTTCTGTTTCTCCTCACATGCTGCGCCCGTATGTTCACATGTTAAACTGACAGAACATGTAGCCTTTACATGTTATTTCATGGCTCATGTGATATACAGGGATCCTTTGTGTTCTCAAAGTTGAGTGAAGTTGCTCGTGCTTGCTGTGGGTTGGTTATACAAACAAGTCTGATAAACTAACAAGAACCACTGGGCAACTTCACAAAGCCGTTTCTTGTAGCTTGGCCTTCTGACCATTAACTAATGTTTTTGTTCATCCCTCTCGCTGTAAGAGAGATGTGTCTCAACAATCATGGAGTTTTGCTATATTCGAGGTTGAGGCAAAGCAGTGATGGCTCAGAAAGGAATGACACGTCTGCTCTTACAAAGCTTCCTTCCTCTTTCTCCATCTGAACATAGCTGTGGGGTTAGAAACCATGCTTGCTAACTACACACAGAAGATCCAACATCTATCTTCTGATGGGAAAAAAAGCTGACAGTTTTTATGTTTCTGCCTTCTACTGCCACCTTTCCTTACCTTCATCTGTCTTTTGATTTAATCTGAACCTTTTCTGTAAAGGCTGATGCTGCCCCATCAGTCGCCATGGGTTTTTTAATTATGATGGTGATGCTTATGAGTACTATATTCTTATCTCCCATGGTCCTGTTTCTGCTCATTGTTTTTGAAGTCTTTTATTTTAGCTTTAATTATTGTTGATTGTTTTGGATTATTTTAGAATAATACTTATCTCCGTTCAAATTCCTTAAAAAAACATTTTCATTTTGCGAGGGTTTTAGCCCCTTTGTAACATTAATTACATCCCTGTTTCCAAAACAGTTGAAACTCAGAGTTAAATATGAATAAAATCAGAATACAATAACAAATCTTTTAAACCCTATATTTAATTTAAAAAGCACCTAGCAACAAATAAAGAAGATCTTTCTCAGGGCCTAAACATATTTAAGATGAAGGCAAATTATAAAACTTTCCTGTGAGCTTAGATTTCAAAATACTTCATTCTTATTGGAAAATGTGACATGCTGTGTCCATGACAGTTCAAATGACAGATTTTATAGTTCTGTATTAGTGTATATGGTACAGTACATGGGTAACTTGCATATCTACAAAGATTGTTGCTGAATGATATATGCATGTTTTAGTGAAGTACTGTATATGCTGCCATGCAGACAATGTCATATACAACTTTTGATAATGTCAGCATGGCTGTGTAGTATGAGTCCAGGTGCAAAACTTGTTTGCTTGCGGTCCAAACCTACTGAGCAGCTAAAATCCTTTATCAAGCAAGAATAGAACATTTTTATTTGCAAAATACAGAAATTGGTGCCATGAGTTCCCAACTGCCTATAGAGTGGTCTTTAAAGAAGAGGTGAAAAGTGTCTTTCTTTGGAAACAGGGCTGTATTTTGGCTAAATCAATATGGCCAGTATAAGACTGGATCAGGGTTAAAACATTCAAAATCCCTTGTATGACCTTTTAGTATTTTTGAACCCCATTCTTTCCTTCTGATAAATGCTCTTATAAACCCATTTAGTTCTGCTTTAAAAAAATGAAACCCCTTTCTACTTCAAAAATACTTTACTTTTATCCTTAGTGCTATGTTCGTTGGATAAACTGGTCATACAACATATTTAGCTTTCTCTTGTTTTGAATTCTTCTTGATCCCATTTGATTTTTGAAGCCCTTAGAATACCCATAAGGTAAAATATCTCTTATGCCCTCTGACTCCTTAAAACCTGACCCTTACCCTTCAGCCTGAGGACAGTGGTGCCCAGGAAGAAGAGACCAAACAGCACTATGACCCTGTAGTTGCTGCTACAGAGGCCTGGGGGGATGATGGTACGCAGCCTGTCCACTATGACCCCATCGCAGCTGCCACAGAGGGCTGGGGGGATGACGGAACCAAGCCAGTTCGCTATGACCCTTTGGCTGCAGCTCAGGAGGGATGGGGGGATGATGGAAGCCAGACGGTTCATTATGACACCGTTGCTGAAGCCCAAGAGGGCTGGGGCGATGAGGGAAGCCAACCAGTCGCAGAGGTGCCTGCCGCAGACAATGAAACACCTGCAGATGAGGCTCCAGCAGACACAGTTGAGGAGGAAGAACCCCCAGTTGCTGCTGTGTTGGATAATGAAGAGGGTCAGGTAACCAAGGAGAGAAAAAATATAGAGATGCATCTGGATGAAAATGGTGGATGCATCGATTCTTAAGAAAGAGGTTTGAGCATGGGGTACTGGAGAGAAAAAGATAATGCCGAGATAAACTGTGAATAAAAGGTGACAGATGAAAAAATCTTGACATGCAAAGATTTAGGATGCATCTGGACCTGAAGCACGGATGCATCAAAAGTGATGAAGAGGGCAAGTTGAAAAGAAATTGCTGAGGGAAAGAAAAGAATAGCAACATCTGCTTCCCAATACACGCAGTTAATCCCAGTCACTGCTAATCACAAGTCCACACATATAGTATTCTGTGCAAAAGCTTTATGGCAACTATGCAATAGTATTTAATCTTGCATCTATGCAGCATGCCTGTATTAACCAAGACTTTGCTGTTTAGGCTTTTCAGCTTGTCTTTGTCTTGTGTTGTCTGTCTGTTCTTTCTTTCAATCTTTGCCCCTCTTTAATCTTTCATCTATCTCACCCTTTAACCTCTCTTGTTATTTATTTTTCTCTCTGCTGCCAGGGGGACTCTGCAGCTGCAGCAGCTGCACCGGGTGCACCGGCTGAACCAGTAGTGGAAGAAGCAGCAAAGGAGGAAGAGGAGGTGAGTCCAAGAGCAACATTTATAACATGTAGCAACTGCTATGATTCACTTTTAACTGCATTTTTTAATGTAACAAAAAGTATATTTTTTTTCAGAATTTTATATTTATTATATTTACTATGGTTTGGATACTGTGGCACTAACAAAAAGATAAAAGGCTGAACTAGAGGTGGCAGTGCTGAAGACATTAAGGTTTACACTAGGAGTGGATTAGTAATGAGAAAAGGGACCACTCAGGTCGAACAATTTGGAAACAAAATAAAAGAGGGAAGGTTGAGGTTTAGGTATGGACATGTGCAGAGGAGAAATGATTGATATGTTGGACAATGAATACCAAAAATCCATCCATTCGTCCATTCTCTTCCGCTTATCGGGGCCAGGTCGCGAGGGCAGAACCCTAAGCAGAGAAGCCCAGGCTTCCCTCTCCCCAGCCACCTCCACCAGCTCATTGGGAGGGACCCCAAGGCATTCCCAGGCCAGCTGAGAGATATAATCTCTCCAGCGTGTCCTGGGTCTACCCCTGGGCCTCCTCCCGGTGGGACATGCCCAGAACACCTCACGCAAGAGGTGAGGTGGTCTGGGTATCCTAATCAGATGCCCAGACCACCTCAACTGGCTCCTTTTGATGTGGAGGAGCAGTGGCTGTACTCTGAGCCCCTCCCAGATGGCCGCACTCCTCACCTTATCTCTAAGGGAGAGGCCATCCACTCATTTCAGGAAGCTCAGTTCTGCCGCTTGTATTCAATATCTTATTCTTTTGGTCACTACCCAAAGCTCGTGACCATAGGTGAGGGTAGGAACGTAGATGGACCGGTAAATTGACAGCTTCGCTTTTACGCTCAGCTCTCTCTTCACCACGACAGACCGGTGCAGCGTCCGCATTAATGCAGAAGCAGCACCAATCTGTCTGTCGATCTCACGCTCCCTTCACTCATCACTCGTGAACAAGACCCCAAGTGAACAAGACTCCTCTACCTGGGGCAGCAACTCGTCACCTGAGCCGGAGAGGGCAGTCCGACCTTTTCCAGCTGAGGACCATGGCCTCAGACTTAGAGGTGCTGATTCTCATGCCAGCTGCTTCACACTTGGCTGCGAATCATTCCACTGCGAGCTGGAGGCCACCACCTGATGAAGCCAACAGGACCACATCACTTTTAAAAAGAAGAGAAGAGATCCTGAGGCCACCAAGGAAGAAGCCTTCCGCCACCTGGCTATGCCTGGAAATTCTGTACATAAAAATTGTGAACATGATATGGTGACAAAGGGCAGCCCTAACAGAGTCCAACACCCACAGGAAACGAGTCCGACTTATTACCGGCTGTACGGACCAAGCTCTCACTGCGGTTGTACAGCGACTGAATGGCTCGCAACAATGGGCCAGACACCGGGCAGGACCACCCACAGGATACCCTGACGGACACATTCGAATGCCTTCTCCAGTTCCACAAAGCACATGTAGACTGGTTGGGCAAACTCCCACACACACTCTAATATTCTTGAGAGGATAAAGAACTGGTCCAGCGTTCCACGACCAGGACGAAAACCGTATTATTCCTAATGGATCTGAGGTTCGACTAACGAGCAGACCCTCCTTTCCAGCACCCTGGCATAGACCTTACCGCGGAGGCTGATGAGTGTGATCCCCCGAATGTTGGAGCACACCCTCCGGTCTCCTTTCTTAAAGATGGGGACCACCACACTGGTCTGCCAATCCAGTGGCACTGCCCTAGAACTCCACGCGATGTTGCAGAGGCGTGTCAACCAAGACAGCCCTACAACATCCAGAGCCTTCAGGTACTCAGGGCGAATCTCGTCCACCCCAGGGGCCCTGGGGCCCTGCCAGGGCCCCACCACGCAGTTGTTTAACCACCTTAGTGACCTCGCCCCCAGTGATGGGCAAGTCATTCTCCTTCGTCCCCAGACTCTGCTTCCACTACAGAAGGCGTATCAGTGGGATTAAGGAGGTCCTCGAAATGTTCCTTCCACCATCTGACTATAGCCTCAGTTGAATTCAGCAGGGTCCCACCCACACTATAGACTGTGTGAGTGGAGCACCGTTTTCAATCCTGAGTCGCCTGACGGTTTGCTAGTATCGCTTTGATGCCATCCGACAGTCTTTTTCCATAGCCTCACCAAACTCATCCCACACCCGAGTTTTTGCTTCGGCCACAGCCCGTCCTGTGTTCAGCTTGGCCTGCCGATACCTGTCAGCTCCCACAGGCTAAACAAGCCCAATAGGACTTCTTCTTCAACTTGATGGCTCCCTTTACCTCCGGTGACCGCCATCTGGTTCAGGGTTTGCCACCAACAGGCACCAACAACCTTGCAGCCACAGCTCTGGGCAGCTATCTCAACTATGGAGGCGCAGAACATGGTCCATTTGGACTTGATGTCCTCAGTCTCCCTCGGAATGATGTTGAAATTCTGCCGGAGGTGGGAGTTGAAGATCTCGCGGACTGGGGGTGCTACTGCCGGTGTCTAGACAGAAGAAAATGTGCTGAATACCAAAGATGGAAAGAGAAAAATCACAGAGCAGATTCATGGATGTAGTGAAGGAGGAAATCTGGAGGATGTAGTGAAAGCAATCAGCTATGCTGACCGCCGCAGGGACCAGCCCATAAAAGAAGTGATATGCACTGTAACCCTTATACTTGCCATTGTTTTGTCATAGGTAACTTGATGACTTTGCCTACTAGAGAATCAACTATACCTGAAAAAGAAGTGTATTCATACATCCTTCCAGCCTTCCATCTCATTAACCACAAAATATCATATCAGATATTTTTATGAAGAAGATTGTTATAGATTTTCTCTCTATTTACAAAACACGGGTAGTATATAAATTTCTGCTGTTGAGTTTTCATTTCACTTTTTAATGGGCATTTGTGTGTCTTTGAACGGTGAACTGCTGCTGTATAAATAATTTGTCCATAAAGCACATTTTCTTCTGTCTAGACACCTGTAGTAGCAGCAGAATCAACAGAAGTAGCAGCAGAATCACCGGACATGCCCCCTGGCTTTTTGTTCAAGGTAAATAAGGAAACCCTAAATAAGAAAACCTAAAACTACAAAATGTATATGAAGATTTCTCACGTTAGCATTTATTTGCAATAGGTCCAGGTGATGCACGATTATGCTGCCAACGACACAGATGAACTGGAGATGAAGGCTGGTGATGTGGTGCTAGTAATCCCTTTTGACAACCCTGATGAACAGGTGTGCACACACATTAACAATGTACTCATGTGCTTTTGTGTCACAGACACACTGACACTGTTATCTGATTATTTGTGTGCTCAGGATGAAGGCTGGCTGATGGGACTAAAGCAGGACGACTGGCAGCAAAACAAAGAAAACGCCACTAAAGGAGTATTTCCTGAAAACTTTACCCAGAGGCTGTGAGGCTGCCTCTTATCTACAAGAGGACCAGACCTTAGTCCAGCGCCTTTGTTATGTCTCTCTTCCTCTTGCCCATAGTCTTTCCCTTTCTTGCCCTGATACTGTATCTTTCCTAGGACTTTGGCCATAGAAGCAGAGCTGTCACAGCCCTGAATGAAATCATGCATTTCTAAGGTCTGCTACACTGTGCTAAAAGTGGATCTTGGCATTTCTGTGGATTTCTGCCCACAAATTGGAGATGTAGCCATTTCACAGGTCCCACTTTTTGCAGTTTTTCAATTACCTGATATCAGAGGAATTGATTAGAGACTCCGGGTCATACAGAATAGATGCAGGGATGGTTACCTCTGAAATGGTTGCATCTGAAATTGCATTAAAATCTGTTATTCCTGATCACGCGTCATAATAAAAGAAATGCCTGTTGGGATGTTTAAAGCTGGTAATGAGATAATAATGAGAGTTTAAAATTTTTGTGACGTCAGGTCTAGCAGAGTACCCCTTACACCCACATCAGCCTAAAAATAAGAGAGTGTAGGTACTACAAACCAGGCTGAGCAAAAAGTTAAAAACACACTGAGCAGTCTTCACTTTAACAGAAACATTCACCAAGCAGAGTAAAATACTGAAAAAGTAGAACCAACTCCTAGCTGGCAACTTCACTTTCCTTCAAGCTTTGAACACACATGGTACTGAAGTCTTATCAGCCCAGCAGCAGATCTCTCAATAGTGCTGATGTTTTAAGACGGGTGATCACACTCCTATATATGATGCCATTTGGACAAACCCCATTGAATAAAACCTATCCTTCATCCCTATTTTAACGGTTTGCTCATAGAAAATTGGCCCTTGGTTGTTGTATTAGTTTAGATTCTGTGGTGGTATAGGTATTACGAACCTGTTCTTAAAATCCAAATAAATGCATATATTGTTAACTGGTCATCAGACAGCAGTCAATTAAAAGAGCAATCCAAAATGGTAATTTCGGATCTGGGAGTCTCATGGTATTACGAAAAAAAAAAAAAAAAAAGCTTAAATTATTTTTGACTGTTGGCATTTAATTCCTTGAAAATATATGGAGTTTTAGGTGTGTTTTTTTTGTTTGTTTTTCTTATCAAGAGATTCCAAATATGCATTAGCCTGGCTTGTTAAAAGCTAGCCTACAAACAACAGAAACAAGAAGCTGCTACTGGTAGTAAAATAGTTTATAGATATGGTGACACCCTTATACTAATCAAATATATAATAACTGAGCCAGCCTCATTAACTAAAAGAATAAATAAATGTGCCGAAAAACAGTTCCCTCTGTTTGCAAAGAGACTATTTAACTCACATGCAGATGATTATGAATATGCATCAGAGCAACTTCTTTTATTTTTATATGCTGCCAAGCAATTTACATATAGCCTAATGTAACTATGTCAACAGAATTGCCAACTGAGGATGTTATGGAGTGTTTTGTACTTCTGTAAGGTTTACTGCTCTCGACGTAGCCGCATAGGTAGTTAAAACTATCTCACATTCAGTCATTCATTCAGTCACTGAACAGAGAGTTTCATGATGTTATTATAACATGTAATAAGTCTGAGAGAAAATGTACGTGTGTACGATTGTATGTGTGTGTATTTATGAGTTGTTTGATGCTCATAAATCTTTATCTATAGGCTATTGTTATTGGATGATACCACCACCACAACGTACCCGGGGGTGGGGGGGTGGGGTTCTGACCAGACAAAGGAAACTCAAATGTATTTGGGCCTTTTTTTTTCTCCACTGGCTGGTATTACGGCTCCAGGTGTTATTGTGCATTTGTTGTGTATAAGTGTAATTTTACCAAGCTGTGATGACAGATACATATTCTATAAAGACATTCATATTGTATGTGTGTTACTGTGTGCATGCTGACTTCCCATGTGTTGTTGTGTGAACACCCTTAATTTAAGACAGTGATACTTGGGTCACTTTTGAGGCAGTTTAAACAAGGTATTTTTTTAATTTTTTTATGTGTTTGGTTAATCTTTCTAAGATGGTGGTGTGGTGGGCAGTTAGTGTGTGTTTTTCCACCATTCTCTTTCAAATCAGTCCTGATTAGAACTGCTGCTTGCCCATCAGCCTTGCCTCAAAATGTTGCTAGGTATCGTGGTCCAAACAGAGTTAATTATGTGGAGACTTGTCACATAAAGATAAATTTCAAGCAACCAGACTCAGATTTTATGATGCTTTTCACTATTTTAACCACTTGAGAATTTTTTTTTTTAATTCATGTATATTTAAAAAGCCTCATAGGTGAGAACAACAACTTCACAGTGAGGCACAAACAATCAGAATTTTTTTCAATTTTTTTTGTACAAATTGTTCATGTTTTACCTGGGTCTGGCTCTATATTTGTCTTCATGGATCAGTCTCCTGCGATGAGCTATGGGATATGATAAATGGACTTTCCTGTACCTAACTGACCAATATTAAAGATAAAAGATAAAGATTATATATACTTTTCTGTGGTTCTTGTTTCGTAAATGTTTTATATAGGAACCTACAGTCCTAGAGCATCACCCAGTGTAAGGTTTATGCCACAACTGCCCAAAATTAACAGTATTGTTAATTACCAAAATCATGTTTTATGTTTCTGTAATGGATAATCCACCAGTATGTGCAAGCTCTTTCAATCAAAATTATATATTTAATGCTAAAATATAATTGTTGTTATCCACGAATTTTAAAATTTACTATTTTACAGAAAAGCTGGAAAAATCAAAGTATATAATTTTTTTTATTAAGATGCCAAATTAGTTTTAGTGGTTGAATGTTTTAATCATTTCAGAAGGATACACCCCAGACAGGTCGCCAGTCTTTTGCAGGGCTCACAAAAAGAGACAGACAACCATTCACACGCAAGTTCACACCCGCAGCCAATTCAGAGTCACCAATTATCCTTACCCACCCATGTTTTTGGACTGTGGGAGGAAATCCAAACAGCCAGAAAGACACCAGACTGAACTCAGGATCTTCTTGTTGTGAAGGAACAGTGCTTGTCATCTCACTACTGTGCTGTCTTCTTTATGGCAAATATCTCTGCAAATACTGACGTATCCAGCAGGGGGTACTGTATTGACTGACTATTTTCATATCCTGGAAAAAAGAAAAAACTTGCAGGCATCAAGAGGAGCTAAGAAGAGCTTTGCAGAGAGCTGCTGTCCTTGGTACTGAAATTAAACAGCAGCCCACCCTGTAACCACAGCAATTCTTTATATTAAGTTATAGATGCATCACAAAGTGATCAATAGGTTTGTTTGTGTTTTGTCTATCAATACATAATAAGAAATCTTTTTGTTAGCCACTTTTGTTATCATTGAATACTCTGAAAATATGAAGAGCATTTCTATCAGAACAAGCACAATAACAGCAAGAGTTTACTTTATTACATAATCTACATCTTTGTGATTTTTGTACTGTATGACTTCATCTTTTTGATTGTTTTGCTGTTATAAAAGCACAACAGATTTTGGTTTACAAACAAAAAAAGATCTTTATGTTTCAAATACAAATTTTATGAACAGAGTTGCCAGAAATAATATTACATTTACATTTGTTTAAAAAATAGATCTTTAAATAGTCTCTCCAACAATAGCTTAATATACATATGTGACAAATCTTTGTGCAGTCATATAAAAGAATGCCTTCAATTTTCTAGATGGACTGCAACATTTGAGTCTTCACAAAGCAACTCAACTGGGAGGGCCATATGAACTATATATTACAAATCTATTAATTTCCATTGAGCCATCGATCAAAAACATTAGCCCCACTTCCCATACTGTTAGTGTTAAAAGGCGGAAGACAAAAAAAGACCATGCAAAGGAAAAGTATCAAATACCTAAACGCCTATTAAACTCTTGAGAATAAAAATAATATTGTTTTTAATATGATGCATAGCTAGCTACTTAATACAGTAGTTGAATACAGCCTGAGTGCACTGATCTGAAAACTGAAAACCTGAAACAATGATAAACCAATAAAACTGTTTTAAATTAAAACACCTGATAATCAACAAGAGCACGTATAAATGAACCACATAAATCTGTTTAAGACAATCAAGTTGTGTAAAAGTGGATGGCAGAGACACGGCGGCCATTGTAGCACCGTTAATCAATCCTGAATCAGTAAGTTACAAATGTGAAGGAGAATTATACAGTATGTGTACAAATTGAAACACAAATACTGCATTCTCATATTCTTTTTCTGCCATTCAGTTTTTACAACAAAGCCCTTATCAAGCAACAATGTAACACCAGAACATTGCAATATTGCAAATACATTTAACATCATCATGTAAGAAATGAAGTTAATAAACTGTCTAGTTAAATATTTTTTTGTAAATTATTTCTAATATATAGTGTAGGCTCTACAAAGAAGAGTAAAAAAAATCAGTGAATTTACTGCAGTGATGATTCTAACAGTAAACTAAGTAAAGTCCATGACTTAACCGTATAAATACCTATGTACATATAAAGTTTCACATCTCACCTTGTTCAGTCACTAATTTCTCGTGTTTTTCTTCCTCTTCCTCCTCAAATATTTACTTCATGTGTTCAGCTTAAGCCTGAGACTCTAAAGAGGTTTCACAAAACTGTATCACTAAGCTTAAATGTTGGCAGATTGCAGCAAATACAGTACAAAAGAATGATAAAACCTTACAGTCTCACTTATCAGCCTATTTTTATTTCTTTTTTTTTAGTCATGCTCTGTTTTCGATCTGTGGGGCACATAAAGAAAGAGAAAAATATCATCTTGCCCCCCTAAGTAAACTGGGGGACAAGTGAAAGATGTGAAATAAATCTTCAACTTATGCTGAATTTCAGAATTCAGATGTTTTTTCTGTCACACCTAGTGTCTCTAGTCCCATAAATTTTCTGAAATTAATAATAGTGGAAATACTACTCTCCCATATTTCTCGAACAATGTCATCTTTCTAATTTTCTCTCTTTTGCATGAACATCAAAAGAACTTGTTTAAGTACAGCAAACACAGGCATGTGGAGTTACTCCAAAATGTATTTACACTATAAAATCATTTGGCTTTGGTGGTCCCTCAGTTGATTTCTTCTGAAAAGAAAGGTTGTTGTGCTTTGCGCTTTGGTGCTTCTGACTGCAGTTAACTGAAAGGTCTCTGTGCCTTTTTTCTATGTCATTGTTCATCAGACCAGGGGTGGAAGTGTGCAGTATCCAGCAGCATTTTCCCCAGCCAATGCAGAAGCCAAGGGTACCAGTGCAGCCCATCATTCTGTGCTTCTGATGGCCCGATCAGGCTGTAGAAGAGTCTTAGTGGGGCCAGGGCCCAGTGGGACAAATGGTGACTGTCCACAGCAGCATAGCAAGATGCTAGCACACCGTTTACCACCACAGACCCATGCTGGGTGAGTGGGGCGTACAACCCAGTGCTCCTTTTCTCGTCCACAAAGGTCACAACTGAAAGTTTTGCCTGTGACATCACTTCACCTGCCGATGTAAAAACACACTGTCCTGGCTGCACCTCGCTGGCAAAAACTGTCCTCTGACCTACTCCCCATCTAGGCCTACCTTCCCACATGGAATCCAATAATGGCTCTTCCTCTGGCTGACTCAGCCCCGCAGTGCAGTCTGTGACAAAGATCAGATGAGCAGCTGTGAGGGTAATATTAAGTCCTGCATCAGTCCCAATAATATAAAAGATCTTTGTGGTATTGGGCTGGCGGTCCAGAAAGGATAGGACTGGGCTGTAGAGAAAAGCACCATGGCCATCCGCTGTTGAGGAAGCCAAGACACGATCACCAGGGAGAAGGTCACTCATCTGTTTAGTAGCCCCACCTTCAAGGACAACCTGAGCATCACCAGGGAAACAACCACCGGTTTTCGCTGCTACAGAATGTTCTGTAGAATGGAAAAGGAAAAACAGGATGATATTATTTGGTTTGTTTAGTGCAGTTTTAATTGTATATTCTGCTGATGTGAAAACAAGACAAAGCATAAAGAGAGAGAAATGTTGGAGGGCCTCCCAGGAAAGGACAAGTACAGTTGCATCTAGACTTGTACAGTGACTTCTGTGGCTGTGGCTCAGGAGGTAGAGCAGGTCACTCACTGATCGGAAGGTCGGTGGATCGATTCCTGGCTATCCAGGCTACATGCCAATGTATCCTTGGGCAAGATACTTAACCCCAAGTTGCTCTCCGACGCTAGCGTTGGAGTATGAATGTGTGTGAATGTTAGCTAATTAGCTTACTTACACATGGAAGTGCTTGTATTAATGTGTGTGAATGGGGTGAATGTAAACGTGCTGTATAAGCGCTTTGAGTGCTCAGTCAGAGTAGAAAAGCGCTATATAAGAGCTAGTCCATTTACTTCACATTTTTCTAGGTCACTGAGTATAAAGCAGGTAAGACTTTGACTCTGACTCTTGAAGAACTTTATCTCAGTGGATTAGTGGTGGATTGTTAACAGACATATACATTATGGCTCAAAGTCAAGGTTCAAACGTGTTTCTTGTCTATCTACCTCATGATCTCTCCTTGTGCTCAAAAGCTATGCACACACAGAACCCCACATAAAAAATATGTTATCAGCTTTTTACCACAGCTTTTTTAGCTTTTTAACCACTTGAGACCTGATCACTGGATTTTAAACTACTGCTTGCCTTTACCTTGTGTAAGGAAAAGAAAGTGGCCTGTAAACTAATGAAATATGGTTTGTGCCCTTGTGTGCATGCAATGTTTACAGTCAATCTAATTTGAAAGCCATTGTATAATTCCCAAAATATTTTTTCTACGGCAAATCAAGTGCTTGAGATAATGGTACTCTTTAAAAAAGAAAAAAAAAAACAAAAACAACTGTACCCCTCGTGCTGTTACTTGTATTTTTCATGTAGTGCTCTTTGTGATAGGAAACAGTGGTCCACGTAACTTTGCTGCGGTATGTACATGTGCTTAATTCTTTTTCATGCTAAAAGTTAGCAGAGTATTATTAGTTTATAGAGTTTTATTTTTCTTGGGGCTATTGCTAAAGTCCCACATTTGCTGAGTTTATCTGAGCTAGTTGGCCCTTTAAGACACAGTGAAGAGAGGTGGCAACAACGGGTAGTCAGTAAGAGCTAATGGATAACCAGCTGATTGTATCACCACAGTTAGAGCACGGCCTGGGGTCAGAGAAGCAGGAAAGTACACAGAGTCTGGTTCTAGATATTGTTTGGATTACAGCAGAGTTTGTGTTTTAAACTGGGTCACATGCCCCACTCTCAGCAGTTCGGTACAGACTGAGACATCACAATGGTCTTGAAACTCAGCAAGGAATCCTGCTACTACTAATCCCATATAGTACAATGACCTTGAACGAACTGGGAAAACAATAGAATAGAATAGAATAGAATAGAATAGAATAGAATAGAATGACTAATGAAGACAAAATAATTGTGAAATTTGAATTAAATCACTCTAAATGTGTGTGCATGTGTGTTTGTATGAGAGGGCTGTCTTAAGGCAGCCAAATATTTGTCCAAGGTGTGTGCGTCTGTAAGCCTGAAGGCTGCAGAAAAGGTGGGCTGTGACCGGGAGGTGATAAGACTCAGATAAGCGATCTCAGAGAAACCTACTAAAGGAAAAGCAATAGCAAAACAAAGACAGAGTTAATCATCTCACAGCCCACTAACCTCAGCAGACTGCTAGAATGTAGTTTGGCATCAAATAACTGGTGGTACCAGACATGGGTAAATGGATTTCTTTAACATCTTAAAAGTTGGAATGACTGGAGGTGGAATGCTTTAAGCTATTGTTTGAATAAAGATTGCATCTGATTGCATATGTATCACAATACAGATTAAATACAGTACTAATAAAAAGTTTCCAAACTTTTGACCAGTAAATATCCAGCTGGATAGGCTCCAGCTGGGATAAGCTAAAGCCTATCCCAGCTTTCCTAGGACAAGAGGCAGGGTACATCCTGGACAGGTTGCTAGCCTGCCACAGGACTAACACAGAAAGATAGACAACCATTCACACTCACATTCTATTCTATGAACAATTTAGAATCACCAATGAACCTAACCCCACTAACTGCATGTCTTCTCTGTCCAGGGTGTACTCTGCCTCTTGTCCTATTGCCACTGAGATAGCCTTCAGCCCTCCCCCGCAACCCTGAACTGGATAAACAGAAGAAGATAGATGGAATTTAAATATCTTTAAATTATCCACTACATACTTTTGTGCTGTCACATATGCAGCATTAATTACCAGACAATCCTGCACTGAATGCAGAAAAGCCCATGTACATCTATTCCCCTTTATTTCATCCACTCATTGTACATCTAAATATCCTAAAAACTTGATGACTTAAGATTTATGTAATGACTTCACAATGAGTATAATGACCAGCATGTGAGGCTGAATTGGGCAAAGAGCACAGGTGCACAATCTGCTTTGATTGGCTCCCAATAGGCCATACACTTAAGCACACACCCAGAGTGTTGATATAGGCAATGAATGGGAAGCTAAACCATTAGTGGCTCACCGTCAAAGGGTCTAGCATCAGCCTCATTAGCAATAATAACAGCTGAACACAAATGCAAAAACACACAAAGAGACACTAAGATAATGCACACATACTATACACTGTGCTAAGTTCCATCTCTTACCTGACTTGACGCTACAGTGAATATGGGCTTTCGATTCATAATAGACCCAGTCAAATCCAGCTTCCACAGCCAAGCGAGCCAACATAGCATACTTATTTCTGTCCCTGTTGGGAGGACAAAAATATATAGTTAATTTCCAGTATGATTCAGTCTGAATCACTGCACATGCTTCTCCAAACCCTTCACAGAAAAATACCAGTTCTACTTTGGCATTTATGTAGACAGGTTGTAATTTTATGAGGATTTTCTTTTCCCCCACATTTGAATTTGGACCGAAATATCTGAATTTTCTATCAGTAAAAACTGTGGTGGGTTTGTTTACCGATTACTTGACTCATCACATTGATGATAAGTTAACTGACAGTCTAGCTTGACGGTCACAGCTGATGCACTCCAAGCAGTTTCAATTCACGGCATATATTTTAGTCTAGCCTACCTGTCTGATGTGGTGATGTCAACAGCACGCCCCTCATAATGCAGTGAGTCTTCTGAATGATGACCATCCTCATCCCAGCCCTCTGTCACTCTCAGCTTCACACCTGGCCACATGTTCATCACAGAGATGGCCAGAGAGTTTAGCTTGTCTTTACACCGCTAAGAGAGATACAGACAAGGAGAAAAGCAAAAGCAGATGTTAGAAACATAAAAAAAATCTGCTAGCCCCAATATAGCTTATGCTTGAGGTGAAATGTGGACACTGTGAAACAAATTGGCTGCAAAACTAAAACTAAAACACCCAGAAATATAAAACAAACAGATCAATTTGAAATATATACATTGTACACATACTGTATATACACGTGATGATAATAACAGTATGTTCCAGATTCATATCATTATCAGCCACTGCCATAGATTATATTAATGTACACCTAGTATGTGTAATTTTCAGTGTGGACAGTATTTCTGATGGGGCATTTATTCAGAGACATGAGCTGGGAACAACAGATGGAGCAAAGGTAGGATGACAACAGCAGAGTCCAGTCAGACAATTAGAAGGAAAACACGAGCGATGATATCTAGGTGATGTTTTCAGCATTAAAGATATTTGCTCAAATTATTTGACATATTATCAATGTGGCTTAGCCCATCAATGAATGAATGAATGGACGAATGAATGAATGTGTTTACAGACCGTGCAACAATGTTCGTTAAAGGTTTGGCGTGCAGTGCGTAAAGGAACCACTGATCCTGTTTTTTACATTTCACATAGATGAAAAGGATTAGGGTTAGGGTTAGGGGTTAGGGTTAGAGATCAAAGGAACATTATGATATGAAACTACCACTTAAAATAGTATTTGATAGGCCAAAGTATCCCAAGGGCGGTAATTTTACACATACCAAGGTCTATATCTAGGCAAAAAAACCAAAACGCACAGACTGGCCATGGCTGAGACCACTTGGTGCGTGAGTAAGAAGAAACACTTCAAGTCAATAACAGCTCAGTATGTCAGACAACAAAACGCAGTGGACCAAGAGTCTATTAAATCAATCGCTGCAGTTCAAACATTTAACTGACAAGAGATATTGAGCAGACGACTGGGTGCAACAGTGCAACTAATCTGGTCCTTGTGGTATGCTTGCTACAATCAACTTTGAGCTGATGCTTTCTAAAAGTAAAAATAAAATGAAACAGCATAAAGTGCAATGCCAGGTCTATTTAGGAACAGTGGCCTATTTTTATGCACCATTGCAAGCGCGCATGGAGGCGTCATCGCCCCTCTCACCTGAGTCATGAGCCTGTCGGCGCCCGTGTCTTCCTCATCTTTAAAGATTATGTCTGTATTGTAGTTTGGCGTCAGTTCTTTAAAGCGCTCGGAGTTGCGTGTTATCTTGCCCTCTGGACGCCCGCTGGCTCCTAGGGTCTTCTCGGCTACGTTTGGGCTGAACTGCTTGTAGGCAAGCGGGATGAGCTTTTTCGGGAGCCGCCTTTTGCCGTACCCCCTCCCCGGCCCGCAGCCCTCCGAGGCAGGTGCGAGGAGGAGGAGGACCAAGGCACACAGAGAGGCGGTGAGAAGGAGGAAGGAGATCCGCATCGCCCCGGGGGGAGGGAGGACTCTCCCGGGGGAGAGAGATGTCTTCAGTACCTCCGCGGTTTAGCGACCGACTCCATCGTCCGTGACAGCTGCAAATCCACGTCCGAAAAATTCGGATAAAAGAAGATCAGCACCTCGGCTGCATGGGGTACCATTGGGATACCAAAAAGTTTCTAGCCTTTCCAGAACATCGAGCCTACACTGAGAAACTTCGCTCCCACCGCCTTACAGAATCAGCAGTAAGTGTGCAGGCTGTAAAGTCCGTGCATTTAAACAAACAGGTTCAAAGTCGATTTGGTGGGTGAGAGAGTTAAAGAGAGAGAGCGGTTACTGATATCCAAGTTGCAGTGTTGTGGTTTCTCCCCCCTCTTTCTTTTGCTCTGGGAAACTGTCATAACATCAGCCACTTTTGCTTGCTCTTTGGTTGGTGCCCTCTCTGGATTGAAGGCTTTTCCTCTCCATATGCGGCCGGCGTGCAACAAGCTGCAGCTTTCCAGTTGAATTGAAGGGATTTGAGTGATCCAAAACGATCTGTTGCCACTTCAGACCGCACCCTGCCAGTCCTGCCCTCCTCTCTCTCCTTTGCTCCCTCTGTTCCTATACTCTGCCACCCACCCCGCCCCTCTTGGGCACAGGGCGCACTGGAGAGTCCTGTCCACACTCTGCTGGCAGACAGGCAAGCAGCAAACACAAGCTTTGCCCTTTATTGCTGCCACTTCACATTTCCAGTTGTTGTCTATGTCTTTCTATGCCCTTGACAGCTCTGTACTCTGACAACCCCTTTTTTTTTTTTTTGTTTTACATTGTAAACAACAATCACAATCAATTAAACCAATCAATTTCCCGGAGTATCCTGCCACTGTTTATTCCCAGCTCCATAAAGATCAAGGGTCATTAGTTGGCTTGATGTTGTTTGACTGACTGGGTAATAGGGTAATTTACCAGCGGTGAGACAGACTAATTGCCTGGATGTTTGGCAGGTGGATAGCTTGGCTGAAAAACTGATTTACTAACTGACGGACAGATTGTTGAATAGCTATTTGACTGACTTAAATTAGGGACAATTAGTCTTAAATGACTGTCTTAATAAATCATCATTACTATTAACTTTGCTATTTTTCCAAAATGAACATCTTTAATTTAAAAGCTTTTGGTTACTTGGTTCTCTGGCTGCCTATAGGTGAAAAACACATCCACATGCACACACAAACACTCACATACACATGCAAACCCAACCCCTCCAAATTAGCTCTTCAAATATTTGCCCGCAGAAAATCAGTGGTCTCACCACTGTTTCTCAGTGCTGGCTCCTTGGAATGAATTGAACTGTACAAAGCTGAGGCTTTCCACAGTTTACGTTTTATTATTTGTGTCTGTAAACACCATAAAGTATTTTTTGCTCCTTTTCATGTCTCTTTGTGGCACACTGAAAGGTAAATAGAGAGATTCACACAGAGTAAACAGCTGTCTATTTTTGTTTATGCTTTTAAGCTGAAATGGAGCAAAAACTGACACTTGTGTAAATTCATTACGTTTTTCCTGGTATGGAGCATGCAAACTAGTTAAAAGAAATCAAAATTTGTCATATAGAGGTGTCAGTGTTTTACCAAATTTGGTTCTAGCTTTGCAAAGTGGAATTGATCCCATAATTAAGTTTCTTCAGCTAATGCAAGGGGAACTGTTACAGAAGTCCCACTTTTGTTACTCCATGAATGAAAGCTAGTGAAGGACATGGTCAAAATTCTTTATTTAAAAGTTTCCTTACAGAGATTTTAGTTACACTCATTGATGGCGGTTCCTCAGATGGTAGCAATGTTGATGAATAAAGGAAAAGTTTCACTATTTGGGCTGTATACTTATTTGCTTCCTTGGAGCTGGTCAGTAAGATCAGAATGGATGGTCTCTGTAATATTCTGATTGAATTAATGTATCTGCTGTTTATCTTCAGAGTTGCCTATCCTGTTAACAAAACATGAAGTCCACAATGGTTGACTTCCTGAAGTCTCCACCCGCTGCCACCAGTCAACCTCACAGCCAAGAAACTGTGTAGCATACAGCATGATCCAGTGTGATACTTACCTTCAGAGACAGCCAAGCTAGCTGTTGTCTTGCTGCTTCAGACTTTATGGTAAACACATTTCACTAACTTTTAGTGGCAGATTTGTATGTGCCATATAGAACCAAGCGTAGCATCAGAGTTCTGCAGAAATGGAGGTAGGCATAATTCCTACAAAATCAAACTGTTAGTAGCTTTAGATCTGCTTCCTATACTTTATTACTGTAAATGTTCTTGAGCAAAAGATTGAACCCCTAAAATGCTACCAGTGAGCAGGTTAGCACCTTGCACAGTTTCATGAAGATGCAACCACATAAAGTCAACTTGTCTGCCATTTTGGATGTGTGACCATGTAGGGCCAAGTGAATAAGGCCCCAGTCACACAGACCTAGAAACCGATCTGGCAACTATTTCTTCACTAGGGAAGAAATGTGTATTCCCTGACTGGTTGGTGAGTGGCTGCTGGAGGTTGATCGAAGCCGCTGTGAAACCGTGAAAAGTGTGACGCAAACTGGAAACGAAGACTGTTTGTCCTCAAAGCAAATGTTGCCCATTTGAAAGGCTGACTGCAGCGCTGAAGCACAACATTTACTTTCAAGGTGAACATTCTCTGTTTCCTGTTTCTCTTGCACTTTTTTACACTTTACTACTGCTTGGCTAGTACTTAGCAAGTGTTTGCAGGCAAACCGGTATCTTCTGTGCAAACTACAGTCAATCAGCTTTCAATCCAAGCAATCACAAGGAGGTTTCTGGTGCAGCACCATCTTTACAACCAATTTCATCACGTGGCAGCCATTTACCAACCAACTGGGGAATATTCATTTTTCCCTCAAGACCAGTGGTTGTATCACATCTAATATGGCGGACAACTGTCTGGTAATGTGCCTGAAATCATGCGGGAAGCCTCTATAGATGCTATAAAGAGCTCTGCACCACTCTGAGCATAAAGGTACCATTTACAGTTAAACAACAATGGACACTTCAGTTTTAAGGCAAAACTGACCTGCTGTGACCACTTACAAACACATTTTCAATGGTGGTACTTGTTCTTGTCCTATGTATATAAGATTTTCTTTTTCTATATTTGTTCAAAGCTTTGTTTATCATGTGTGAGAGGAAATCTATATGTAAATTTGCATGTACCACACTTGCACAAGCATGTGTTTTCCTGTAACTATCAATAATTTGTGGATGTGCGTGAGTGTGTGTGTGTCATCCTTCCTTTGAAGATCATAAATACAGGCGTGGCTCCAGGCAGTCCCACTGCCTATTCAGCGTGGCTGTCGACAATGCCTCAGAAGTGGTCACATTCTCCCATCCATCCATCCCTCCCTTCATCCATCCATCTCTCAGTTCCTCTTGGCCTCAAAAGACGACACTATGGCGTTTCAAGAAGACAACATTCTGATCAGATCAAACCAAAGTGAAGCCTGGCACACCCCCACTCAAAATCTTGTCTCCCTAGTACTATTTATCAACCTGTCAGTTTCTCTGCTGTACACTATTCCTGTCAGCCTCTTTCGGCACCACTAAAATGGTTCACATACAGTAAGGTATGAGCTCAAACACACAGCCGTACAAGCAAAGACACACATATCTATGCATGCGTACACAGTACACGCACATACACCAGGCCAGCCGACAAGCCAACCAAGCATCAGGCCCTCGTTCATTGATGTTTGTTAAAGTTATTAATTTTCTCTGTGAAATAAGAGGCCATGGTGGCAGGACAGAGGGAGATGGGTGCCAGCCCCAGAATCTCCCTCTCCTTTCATCTGCTGACACTGAGGCTCTATGAGTCCACAGCCTTTACATGGGCATCGGGGTTACCCACGCATACCCAGGGCCCTAACCAACAAAGGCTCTGAGTGGGGCAAAAGGAGGAAGACACAGATGAAAGAAAATTCCAAAAGGAGATGAAAAGAAAGGATGTGAAAAATGGTCATGCAGAAAAACTGAATCATAATGAGAGCTGGTGAGAAAATTTAACAAAGAGACTGAGGAGGCTATATCGGGAAAGTGGGATAGGCAAATGAGGGAACAAGATGTAAATGAAGAAGTTGGTAAAAGAGAGTGTTTGAATGAATAAGAGACAGCAAATGGCTTGGCACATTAGCTAGTAAACAAGTGAGTTTGGGTTGTTTTTCAGTCAGTTGGAGCTAGCGTGTTTGTGGCTTGTGGTGATTGCTGTAATGGGGTTAAAGGACGTTATGCTCAAGGTAACAACAGCTGGTGGCTAAAACCGCCATCCCTCTTCCTCCTCCTCCTCCTTTTTCTTCTGTCCCTCCACACACTCCAGAATCAAACCCCAGACCGCAATAAACACCTAAAACTATGCCTATATGTAGTCGGCGTCTAAGCTGCAGAGTGGAATCTTCTCAGCCTTAATCTTCCACGACAAGGAGATAAAACAACATGGACATGGTGAGCTTATCTGTAGCCTTGATATATTTTATCATACATTTTTTTGGCAGTGAGTGCCACTTGGCCGGTGCCAGCTGTTTAGACGGTAAGCGGGCACTAACATGTCAGCCAATGAAAACCACACTGACCAAATCTGTCTGTCAATGGTTGAGAATGGCACCAAAACTAGTCTTACTAAAGTCCAGTTCAGTGCAGAGTGTTTGGTCAGAGAGCAGACAGAAGGAAAATAAAAGCAGGATGATATAAAAGTGGAGCCCAGGCTAAATGTGTCTTGGAGTTAGCGGGCTAGGCTAGCCACCGCATGGCTAAAGCAAACAAAGAGCTACCCAGGGGACTGAAGTAGGCTGTGCTGTGCTCTGACATTAAACACATAGCCACGGAGGGATGGAAACACACATGCATGCACTCAAATGCACATATACAGAAGTGTCCAAATGCAGGTATAGACACAGCCACAGGTTGTTAAATAGAGGCTTTTTTACATCCACACAGAAAGACAGACACACACACACACACACACACACACACACACACACACACACACACACAGTGTAAATGAACACATGCAACATTTAGATAAGCATTAATGCTTTCATTCAAAGTTACACTGAGTTTTGCAGTCTTACACAAAACACACTCATGTGTACACAAGCATACTGCTTCCAGATTATTTTCTGTCCGTCATTAAGGCAAATAGAAATATTGCATATTAAAATGCCAATAAAATTCATTCCATTACTTGTTTTTCTGCATTTGGTAATAGAACATGTGTTTGAGTGGGTGGGTGTTACAATGATAGATGAGCATATTAAAAATGTCCTGCTCCAAATGTGCGGTTTCATCATCCATCCAGTTATCCATTTAAACACTTGAGGGTTACGGGACAACTGTCATAAAGTGAAAGCTAAGGTACATCCTGGACAGGTCTGTAGTTTCGTTCTGTTTCATTCTCTTGGATCTCTGCGATGTCAAAGAGAGGTGATATGTCAGTGACAGTGCTCTGGCTGTTAGGACAGAAGCCCAACCCCCTTGTTGTCCAAACTGTTTGTTTTCAAGGTGCAGCCAATCAGAAAAAAAGGTGGTTTAAAGGGAGGATGGCCTTCAAGAAGGAGGCGCAAAAGTGTCTTGTTTTACACAGTGGGTAAACTGAGGAGATTAAGACTCTGAAAAAAACCCATTCTGTGATCTAAATCATACACAGGTACTCCATTCTGCTCCAAGAATAAAAATATGGAGCTGGAAATGAGTATTATTAAGAATCCTAATCATAAGTCTAGTACTTCAGCAATGTCAACAATAATGCAGCCTAATGCTCCTGCTGTATTCTCAATGTCAAATGAGGGATTTGTTTCTCCTCCCTCTCTCCATCCCTCACTCTCTCTCCTGAGTATGTGCCACATCTGCGGGCTCTGTGGTGATGTTTCTCTGCTCAGAATGGATTCACCAGCTCAAAAACGTCCTTATTATATTTATATTTTACTACACCACTAGAAAACCATGCCAGCTGGCCTCCAGAACTTTGGGCAGAAAAGGGAAAGAAAGCGAAGGGGGAGGAGAGCAAGTGAGAAAGAGAGGGAGGAATGAAAGATGGAGAAAAGTGGTAAGAAGCAAACAAGTACAAAGACAAAGAGAACAGAAACGTACAAATGTGAAAGATAAAAAAGATGAAAGGTGGAAAAGTGAAAGAGCGGAATAGAAAGAGAGAAGCACTGGGAAATAAGCTGTAACAACATGATTCTTGCTCTGAGATAAATGCAACATGAATGCATGGGACCGACATGAAAAGGCTGTTTTCATATGAGTCACGTTACTGTCACATACACATTTGCACAGACACTAACCCTAATTAGAGAAACAGTGACCTCTGATGATTGGAGCTGGGAGAAGGACAAGCACGGCTTTGATAGAACTCAAGCAGAGAAAGCTGATGAGAGATGAGGAAGACTGGAAGTTCACAGATGAAGAGAGAAAAGGTCAAACCAGGGTAAGTGGGATGGCCAAAAGATCTGTTTAAGTAGAGGAAGAGGAAATGCAATTAGAAACACAGAAAAAAAAACAATAAAACAATCTCTTAGCCTATTTTCATTTCATAATATTAAACTGATTTTGAAGACACATTTTTCTCCACAGTCAATTATAGAAAGGGTCATTCCCACTTCTGCTCTTGTTCCAATCTGGCAGTTCCAAATGATACTGTATATAGCCCATGAGCCATTAACTTAGGTTGGGGGTCTGTCTGTCAGTATAAGTAAAGTACAAATGGAAACATACAGACCTAATAAATTGAGCCTGTGCTTTGAGGAGGAGATCTTGATCTTTATCCTGATGTTGTTCATACTCACAAGTGCTAATGCTGCAGTTTTTCTAGAGATAATGGAGAAAACAGAGTCACACCTTGCTGCTGGTGAATGAATCTCTAAAGTATTGGACGTGACTGCAGACATGCCATTCACTCACAAACCAAAGTCTTATGCAAGCTGAGCTAGGTGGTGTTACTGACATCCACTCAAAAATTGTAAGCTGCGAGGCAGACCTCCATCTGACTATCATATGGGGAAAATGACGTTGTTGTCAATAACCTGGGTGTCATTATCCTAGCAGGAGAAACAAGGACCTGTTATGGAAATGAAAGAAAAAGAACTTAAAGAACCTATGCCAAGTAATCAGAAACTAGCCATTTCAACTGAAGGAGTTATCCATCACATAATGTATGATACATGCCAGTAGTATGCAGGCCTGACTAAACTGTCTAATAGATAACAGCCCCAGAAAAGCCTTAAGGCAAGATATCTGAACATCTGTTGCCATCAACAACTTATTCTGGAGAGAAGATACATTTGCTGTGGTTTTCTTTGAAGTGACATTAACATTTGTTCAGGATCATATTGTGCAGTATATTGCAAATTTCAATGAGATCTGCCTGAATAAAACTTAATGCAATGTGCAAATCCAATAATCAGTATTGTTTTGGTCTGACACAGGCCAGATCACTGGGTCCAATATCAGATAAACAGGATAATGGATAGTCCAATCACCTGAACTGTCACATGAATGCTTAACTAAATTTGAAGCGACACAACATAAAGATGTGTCATGCGTAACACACATGTTGGTAGAATATACTTCCACTGCTACTTTCAGAGCTTAGGCTAATGTTTAGACAAAAGCCACAAATGCATCTACATAGGATTAGGATCAGTAAGTAAATCTGGTGCATGCAAATCTAACCTGTTTAATGGTAAATTAATTTGTTTATTAACAGATTTCACACTAGAAGTCCAGTTTTTCCAGAACACTCTTTGCACAGTGGGTATTTATAGACATCTACATTCAGATACTTTCCCATGAGGCTAATAGTTACTGGAGTGGAACAGCTACTATGAAGGAAGGAAATTGGGACTCTGGAACAATTTTATTGAACACACAGTAGGACAAGTCATGATTGTTATCAAAAGGAAGTGATACTGGCTACTCCCATTAAAACTGAAACTACAATAGCCACTGTGAACACTAGAAGAAACATTTTTTTTCTTCATATTTTTTTAGCACAATGAAAAAAAATAACACATTGTAACTAACACTTTCACACCATCTGGTGGGAATCAAAGCATTTAAATTATAAGACTTTCCACCTAACAGGTTTGATGCACTCATTTGAAGACATCAAAGTCAATTAAAAATACATTGGATGTATGTTTTCTGTATCAACCAAAGAATATCTGAAACTGTTAGATGATGTCCATGGATAGCACTAATGTCAACAATTGTAATGGTATTGTTGCTCAACTTTTAGTAACCTTACTTTTGAGTAAGCAACAGCTCCACAAAAAATGTTCCCATTCACAAACAGAAGCATGCTTGAAGAGTTGTGTAACTACTTTTTTGTGTGTAACTACAGGGGGTATTTATAGACATCTACATTCATATACTTTGTGTGACTACACAGTTAAATTATGAGGATTGGCAAGATTCGCTGGATCAAAAAGCAAACGATAAGACAAAAACGGAAGAAAGGGACATAAGTAGAATCTGCTGGAAAAACAAGAAAGGAAGTATAAAAGAGATCATAAAGGGAACAGAGTAAGGAAAGAGGGTAAGGAAAGAGCAAGAGAAAGAGCAAAAGAGAAAGATGGATGGCTATGAAGACTGGTACTGATCAGTAGCTCTTTTTGTGATGCGGCTTCCAGCTTCCAGCCCACCGATTGGTCAGCTGCCTAACTCGGAACATGCGTCCCCACAATCCCTCAGCACCACTTCAATCCCACCACAATGGTTTACCACTCCGCGGCTCAAAACAGTGCCTGCTGGCATGGGCAACATATCAATAAATTCATTACACATTTATACTTAAATATTTATACTGCAGCAGTGTGTTTTGCACAGAGATGGTATTTATAGTATATGTGTATGTGTTTGTGTGTGTCTGTGTGTACTCGTATTTATAGCACGGTGTCACACCATGGCTCTGTGCTGCGGTGAGACAGATGTCTGGGTTGGGGGTGGGGGCATGGGGGCTTTTGGGTAAGGTTGGAGTGGGGAGTGTAGAGAAACAGAGAACAAGTGGAAAGACTGGGGCAAGCATTTAACATAGATATATAATCGAGGTAGAAAGGAAATCCAGTTATGAAAGAGGTAGGTACACAGTAAGTGAAAGGGAATGGTCAGTTATAAATGAAAATAGCAGATAGCAATCCATACTACTGGAAATACAAAACAAAGGAAAGAAAAAAAGGCTCAAGCTGCAGAAATTTTAAAAAATTAAATATTCTATTATGGCCTCTGCCAGTCCCACCCATTCCCACTCATTTGTGCAAAGACAGAAATATTTATTCTGTGAACAAAAAGAAACTGGGGAAATTACATGGCGTTTTATTGTTCTGCTGTTTATTGAATGAAGACATTCACATTCAGAGGCCCTGTTAGATGCTTAACTATTGTTCATACAGTTACAATGGTTTTCATAAAGTCCATTGAAAACTCCAGTGTAACACTACGTGCCATCTAGAACACGGCAAATAGGGTGAAAAGGCCACACGCACACCAAAGAGCCCCCTTAGAGCCCGTTGACTTGAAACCCCAAAGCTGAAAAACAAGTAGTATAATAAGAAAAGGGCATATTAGCATGCACTCTATGATTAAAAAATGAATTCCGCAATATGCTGCTGTTGCGCTGTTCACATAACTTCACAGATTCCTGGTAGTGAAGCGTGCACATTAGTATGATTGCACCTAAGAGGTAGCAGTCTTTCTTTGAAGGCAAAAATATCACAATCAGGGTTTGAAGTTCTTACTTTGATAAGCCCCCTGTGCATTTGGTTAATCCAATAACTTAATGTTCACGACCTCAAACTATTCACTTTTTTGCATATGGAAATCAGTCGATGTACAGGATGCACTGGACAGTGTTTCATTCCAACGAGGCAATTGAAGCAGGCTGCAGCTTAAGTGTGCATTTAATCTGATCTCAGTTGCACACCAGGGTACTTCAATAAACTTTCATAAAAGTTTCATCTGTGTTACAGTGAAGGCTCATCCATGGGTTAATTTGAAAATTAAGGTCTTCACATTCAAGTGCCTGTTTCAAGATTAAGGCTACACTTGAGTTTAAGGAGGGAAGAGGCATTTAATTGTTATGGCTTCATTCTGTGGGTCATTAACGATCTCTTACCTAAACTACATGAGCAGTAAATATTTTGACTGCTTCGGTCTTCTCCTGGGCTCCTGTTCAAAAAACATGTCTGTGTGGCACACAGAGGCCTCATTGAAAATAACACCCCAGACAACAACATCTTCATTTGACTTCATTCATCATCAACAGCCTCATTTTACCTTACCATAATTATACCTCAATTCCTCAAAACAACATCTGCACTTACTTTCTGTGAAGCGTATCAGCATTACAGTTACACAATCAATGAACAAGATACGCATCTTGGAATTAATACATCTATGTCATTGTTTACTGTATGTCATCACACACACACACACACACACACACACACACATATTTATAGATTTCCTCGTTACAATTTTATGTTGAAGAGGAATCACAGATGAGTTTTTCATTCTCAGCATAGTTATATGAAACCTTTCAATATTTACTCGACAGAGTCACAGCATTGTTGTGTATAGATCCAAATATGGGCAGTGACCCAAAAGGGAGAAAGTAATTAGCATTGCTACTGCAGTGATCTGTAAATATACCAGGTTTACGGTCACTGAAGTGAACATCTGACATTTTACCAAAAAAGATGACGCCTTCATTTTTAAATGATTTAATAGTGTTTTCAGTAAAGATTTTTGTCATTAAAACTCCTTCAGAAACATACAGGATATGACCCATGTGAATGTAAATGCACGTATCTCAGACTCCTGCCAGCACTTTGATTTAGAGTTTTTAGACGTGTGAGAGAGAGCAGAGTGAGATGATGTGAGAGTAAAAGAGGTTAACAGGGAGAGACACAAACTCAGAGACAGCAACGGACAGACCGAAAAATTAGGGGCTCTACTGACCAGAAACTGCTCTGACTCAGACAAAGTCAACATCTTCTCTGACATCACTGACCATCAGCTCCATCATTTCAACTTTAAACGCTTTGATGGCCCAAACAACCTTCATTTGTCTCAGCCCACAAGAGTTTTACGACTGGCAGTGAGACAGGGGTAGCCCTATAGCACTGTAAAGTTTATGCTACATCCAAACACATTAAGAGTTTTCCTCTCTCTTTTTTTTTTTTCTTCAGTCAAATGATTTTACTCAAATGCAAAATTCTACTTTCAGGGTGAAAACACAGTCAAACCTAAATGATGAGCTTGGCATCAGTAAAGGAGGATATTTTTTTTTTCACTGACTGCGTCCTTAAACAAGGGTGTTCTGAATAAAATGCCTGTATAGTGACATGAGAGAGGTAGACAACTGACCACAGGCGTCCTGCAGGCACCAGTCAAATATGCACAGACTTAATTAACACACTAAAAAAAACCTTTACAAGCCTAGCAATGTAATCCTTGATAATTTTTTTTTAGAGAGAGAGAAACATGGATGTATAGATCTTCTTTTTCTTCTTTCAGCTGCTCCCTTTAGGAATCCCCCAATGGATCTCACTCGCTTGTATCATCGCCATCTAGATTTATACATTTATAGGGCCATGTTTTTGCTGCTTTTCTGCATCTGAAAGCACATGAAAAAATATGAAAGATTATAGGTTGATTAAAGATGCCTGTGTTCACTGAGGAATGCATAAAATTTGGCACTGACAAGCAATAAAAATTGTTATGTATTAAAACAGTAGAAAAAGAGTAGACGATGTACAGTGGAAAGAGCTTCATCAATGGAGAAAGACCTTTAAATGGCACCTACATTAAAAAAAAATAACAATATGTACCTAATGAACTTTGTCATAACTGAAGTGGATAAAATATTACACTTATGAGACTGTAATGATCTCTCATTGAGTCCTGATGCATATAGGCAGAATAAAGAAGGGTAAGAGGGTTTTTAACGGTTCAAGGTTGTGGTAATCAGCATGGGGGGCCAGACAGGGGAAAAGGGGGGGCTTCGGGGTCTCAAACCAGCAGCCTTTAATCCTGACACGCTGCCTGCACCAATTATAAGGGCTTCAAACACGACCGGTGGGAGGAAAAAACATGACCAGGGAGACCAGACTAGCGCCGGGGCGTATTTAGCAACATACAGGCAGACTGTAATTACATATATGGCCAACAGAGAGATTTAATGACTTTTTCCTCCTTCTACTGATTGACAAGGCAGAAGGATGAAGGGGGGTATGGGTGGATAAGGCAGCAAGAGAGAAAGAGCAGGAGTCTCACTGTTTTTTTTCTGGCAGGGAAGAAAAAAATCGGAATATTTGTGGATTATTATTTTCACATCGCATCATCTTCTTCTGCTTATCCAATTCAGGGTCACAGTTAGGCTGGAGCCTACCCCAGGTGTCATAGGGACAGGTCATGTGTTGCAGGGCTAACACGAGACAAAAAAACGTTCACACACACATTCACACCTACGGCCAGTTTAGGCTCTCCAATTAACCTGCATATCTTTGGACTGTTGGTGGAAGCAGGTGTACCTGCCCACAAAGGCACAGGGAGAACATGCAAATACAATGCAGAAGGTCCGCAGCCTCTGCTGTGAAGCCGCAGTGCTAAGCACTGCACCACAGTGCCAAAGAAAAATGATCATTAGAACTGATTACAAATCAATACTGTTTTTTTTATTTGTAAATGATTTATGTGTCATAAAATATTAAATGATAAAACTTGTATTCAGCATTTCACATGCTTTACTATGTATTCTTTTACTGATTACCAAACATTATTGCATTTTGTCATAACACTCTGATCAATGAGACTTTTCTCGTTCCCCAGATATTGAAAAGTCAAAGCCACCGGAGTCTCAGAGACATGCATGAACGTCCTTGTTCAATGCCCTGGGTCCCCTTAAGCTTAATTTTTTTAAGCATGCAGAGTTAATGTTGTCAGTTGGTGTATTTGAACCCAGACTATGGGTTAAACTGACACAAAAAAAAAAAATCCCCACACACACACTTAATTTTTTGCCTAATCCTAAGCAAGCAGCTCGTGAAAGCAAAAAGAATTGGTGAGTAAATTTATAGGCTTTACGTGTATAAAATGTTTTCAGTTGCAACTTTACAGCAGCCATCCAAATATTTTTAAATGCGCCCTTCACAGTATTTATTAACCATTTACAAAGTTTTATGAATATCATTTTCAACTTTGCAACAATAGTCATCCGTTATGCTTCAGTGCTCGGTTTTCTACTGTTTAATTTTGATGGTTATAATAAACTGTTACCTAGATTATGATGTGTAATGTTTGCTTTTTAGATTTCACATATAAAACTTTACAGTGACTTTTAATTATTTATGGTTTGCCAAAAGATCATGCAATTTTTATGTGAATTTGGAAAACTAGATTTGAAATTAAACTAGAGTCACTGATTTCAGGATTTTCATCACCAACCTCCAGCTTGCTGGGTTGTAAGCAAGGGCAGGTGTTTATATTTGGGCCGGTCGATATTACTGCCTGTCTTTATTCAAGGATGACATTACTATCATCTATGAATATTCCTTATGTTATGATTTCATACACTGGTCACATGATATCCTCTAAGCCATGAGATGTGGATGAAAGCTCAGAAAATGGTAGTAAATTAACTTTTGTGTTTACATTGCTCTGTCACATTTTCTTTTTTCAGCTTTTAAGGTATTTATAGCCGCATCACTTGAATCATGATACATCATATGAGATAATTCAATATTTGATAAAAAATATGTACAGCTGGATGACATATCAAAGGAAAGAAAGCAGCATAAACTGATTTTGGGCCAACACATACCCACAGAGTTACTTAATGTGGGTTTCTGGGGTAGTATAGCTCAGGAGTTAGCGCAGTTCACCTACTAATTGGTTGAAAAGTTGGTGGTTTGATGCCAAAGTATCCTTGGGCAAGATATTGAACCCCAGGTTGCTCTCTGATGTGTTTATTGGAGTATGAATGTTAGGTAGAAGGCACTTGGGTCTTAGAAAGCATAGAAAAAAGTGCTTGTATGAATGGGTGTAAATGGGAAGATGAGGCACATTATGTAAAGTGCTTTGAGTGTTCAAGTAGAGTAGAAAAGCACTATATAAGAACCAGTTCATTTACCATGAAACACATATTCCAAAAGATATTTCTGTGATGATGGTGGTTCAGACAATTGTCTAAATCATTGATCTAAAATCTGGAAGGGGGCGCTGTCATCCTGAATCATCAGCCCGGAGATCACGCCTATCAATTCAATTCGATTCAATTTTATATGCATTTTTTCATATTGTAAGGTAAAGTCCCCAAAATAATTGCTGAGTAAACTCAATAGTCAAAACGATCCCCTATGAGCAAGCACTTGGTGACAGTGGGTAGGAAAAACTCTGTTTTAACAGGAAGAAACCTCCAGCGGAACCAGGCTCAGGGAGGAGTAGTCATCTGCTGTGAGAGACAGGACAAAAGACATGCAGTGGAAGAGAGCCAGCGATTAATAATAACTAATGATCATGTGCACAGTGGCGTATAAACAGAGTAAAAAGAGGTGAATGAAAAGAAACACTCATCATAGGAACCCCTCAGCAGCCTAAACCTATTGCAGCATAACTAATTGATGATTCAGGGTCACCTGATCCAGCCCTAACTATAAGCTTTATCAAAAATGAAGGTTTTAAGCCTAATCTTAAAAATGGTCTACCAAAACCAAATTGGGAGCTGATTCCACAAAAGAGGAGTCTGAAAGCTGAAGGCTCTGCCTCCCATTCTACTCTTAAGTATCCTAGAACCCACAAGTAAGCCAGCAGTCTGAGAGCAGAGTGCCCTATTGGGGTGATATGGTATTGTAGGGTCTTTATGGGGCCTGATTATTCAAGATCTTGTATGTGAGGAGTAGGATTTTATATACTGGATTTAAGAGGGAGCCAATGAAGAGAAGCCAATAGGGGAGAAATATGCTCTCTCTTTCTAGTCCATAGGCTTTTCAGGGAGCTTTTAGGACAGCCTGGTAATAATGAATTACAATGGTCCAACCAAGAAGTAATAAATGCATGAATTAGCTTTTCAGTCTGAGACAGGATGTTTCTAATTTTAGAAATATTGTGCAAATGCAAGAAAGCAGTCCTACATATTTGTTTAATATGTGCATTGAAGGACATATCCTGGTCAAAAAAAACTTTATGAATTCTCACAGTGTTACTGAAGGCCAAGGTAATACCATTCAGATTAATTATCTGGCTACACACCATGCCTTTAAGACAGTATCAAAAGCTGCACTGAGGTGTAACATGACAAGCACAGAGATGAGTCCACTGTCAGAGGTCCTGAGAAGATCATTTGTAACCTTCACTAATGCTGAAACCTGACTGAAACTTTTAATATAAACCGTTCCTCTGCAGATGATCATTTAGCTCTTTTACAACTACTTTTTCAAGAATTTTTGAAAGGAAGGTTGGAGATTGGCCTATAATTAGCTAAGACAGTTGAGTCAAGTGATGACTTCATTTAATTAATGGTTTAATTACTGCCACCTTAAAAGCCTGTGGTACACAGCCAACTAATAAAGATAGCTTGATCATGTTCAATATTGAAGCTTTAATTAATGGTAGGACTTATCTGAGCAGTCTAGTAAGAATGGGGTCTAATAGGCACATTGATGGTTTGGAGGAAGTCACTGCTGAAGTTATTAGGAAAGAAATGCTTCATCATAGGATAAAGGCAATCACTGAGAATAATTTTATATAAATTTGCAGTGACCCTTGACAAGCTAACAAAAACCATGCAAGCAAAATTAATCCAGGAATACATTCTGTTCTGGACAGCTGTGTTGGGTACATATACTGTAAGTATCCTTCATATTTAGCAGCCAAAGTGAATTTGTTCTTACATTTCTGCATATTTATCATTTATTTCCTAATCAGTTAAGACCAACAGAGACATCATGTTTTCATGTTGTTTGTAGATAGCGTGCTGCTCTTGTTTACTCCCTTCGATCTTACATCATTACAACCACAGCAACATAATAACAGCATGCACTGCAGACGCACACACACGCACACACACAAGCAGACATGCACACACACATTTCATCTCATCCTTTCATCGCACACCACATTCACACTTCCCGTAAAACCCTAGCTTCTTAACGATGGGTCGGAACCCAAGATGGGTCACAGCCCTGTTTCCGATGGGTTGCCACATGATAAGGAGTCCTCATATTGTTTAAAGAACTTACATCACACACTATATTTCTCATTTTGGTTTTAAGGGGAAAGAAACAGCCAAAAACATCCTCTTTTATTGGTGATAGATCCTTCCAAGCCCCATTTCTCAGCTTTCCATCCAAATGTTCTGGTCTCTAGCTTTAATTTCTCTCTTTGAATTTTCATAATCCTTCTCTCCCAAGATATATACCACAGTCATGGAAAACACTGCATAATTGTTGATTATTCCAGGAAGGGGTTACTATGCATGGCTGTACAGGGCACAGTTGTTCAAAACGTATTTACGTGCTCCAGCATATTGTCTAGGCTGAACAAAAAGTTTAAAATAGTCAGGTTTAGTTTGTCATTAAACTGTTTTTGGTGAACCAACAGGAATAATATTTCAGATGATAGCATTTTTTTACCAAAAAAGTGGGACTTCTGAATCCCTGGTGAAAGATGAAAAATGCCATAAAGGGCTCCACTTGCTTGATCCAGAGAGAGTATTATATTAGCAATCAGGGAGAACAAAAAAAACTGTATTTAAAAACACAAAATACTGAACTGTGACTGTTACACTTGTAAAGTGTTGTAATTTTTTGAGGTTGTGTGGGGGTGCTACATGTACAATGACATATACACTATATGGACAAAAGTATTGGTCCACACCTTCTCTTAATTGATTAATTCTGGTGTCTCATTCAGTCCCATTGCCACAAGTATATAAAATCCAGCATCTAGCCATGCAGTCTGCCTTTACAAAATTTGTGAAGGAATGGGTCATTCTAAAGAGCTCACTGGTACTGCAATAAGGCTCCACCATTGCAACAAGTAGGTTTATGAACTTTCTTGCCTCCTAGGTGTTCCACAACTGTAAGTACTATTATTGCAAAGTGAAAGTATTTTGGAACCCCAGCAACTCAGCCATGACGTACCAGACCATGTAAAGCTACAGAGGGGGACTGCCGAGTGCTGAGTGAGTCACCAGTGCTCTGCTGACTCAGTAAACTCAGATTTCCAAACAGCCTGTGTTATTAATATCAGCACAAAAACAGTGAGCCAGGAGCTTCATGGTATTGGATTCCCACTGTGTGTACGCTTTACTTCACCAAGTGTAATTCCAAATGTCAGATGGAGTTGTGTACAGCATGCCACCATGCAGCATGCGGCAGAAAAGTGTGCTGTGGAGTAATGAATTACATTTTTCTATCAAGTTTGGGTTTGGCAAATGCCAGCAGAACGTTAACTGCCTGACTGTTATGGCAACTGTGAAGTTTGGCACAGGAGGGATAATGATTTGGAATTGTTTTCCTGGGCCCCTCAGTTCCAGTGAAGGGAAATCTTAATTCTTCAACTTACCAAGACATTGTGAACAATTCTATGCCTCCAACTTTGTGGGAACACTTTGGGGAAGGCCCTTTTATGGTTCAGCATGACCGTGCTTAGTTCACAAAGCAGGATCTATAAAGGCTTGGTTGGATGAGTTTAGTGCTGAAGAATTTGACTGGTCTGCACAAAGCCCTGACCTCAACCCCATCAAACACCTTTAGGATGAACTAGAATGGAGAACGGAGTGAGCTAAGCCCAAAGTTGATCATCAGTGTCTGACTCCACAAATAGGCAGAAACTCCCACAGACACACTCCAAAAGCTTGTAGAAAGGCTTCCTAGAAGAGTGTTAGCTGTTATAGCTGCAAAGGGGGACCAACTCCATATTAACGGATTTAGAATGGGATGTCATAATTGGTCCTGTAGGTATAATGTGAAGGTGGTTCAATGCTTTTGTTTTTAAAGTATGTTTTTTGATTACCAGCCAGTCTTACAAAGGAATGAGCTCTTTGTCCAATCCCTGAACAAGTTGTTTCAATTCACAAAATAAAGCAAGAAATACATAGCAAAATGAAATCAAAAGACATCACAGTCTCACAGCAAAAACAGTGTCTCACTTTGAAAACAGTCAGGCATTCTACAACCCTTCCCAATTTAATGAGACTGCTTAGTCAAATTTGATCAAATGTGATCCTTAGAATTTATCTTCTTCTGCTTATCCAACTCAGCCCTACTGTAAGTTTTTATTTGTATTAACAGCTGTAACAATTTTGTTTAGTTTTAACAACTTGCACCAAGGTGTCAAGTGATGAGAAAGAAGTACAGCTATCAATATCTGCTAAATCGAGGGAGAATGACTTTGTCCAAGCCATCAAGCAAAGATGCACCAGGAAGAATCATGGAAAAAAAAAACATGAAAGCATGGCAAGCAGTCAGGGTTAGGCTTTCAGCCTGCCTAAAATGACAATCCCAATTGCTAATGTCTGCTCTGCAGACAACAAACTACATCAGAGGTTTACCCAGTGTAACCAGGTAAATGCTGTGCTATTTGTTAGAGTCTGGGATGTCATAAACCTCAGTAAAGCATGGTAAAACTTGTATTGGCATGTGTTTACATGAGTGATGCTTGATGTTGTTTGATGAAGTGATCATTTTTGCTTCTTCAGCTGAAGCATCATTAGCGTCTTTGCCTTGGCATAGCTTCTAAAAGAATACTGAAGGTATTTGTTTTTTGTTCAAGTATCAAAATCTTTCTTCAGAAGGAGATTTAAAATATATATTTTAAGTTTTGTATCTACCTAAAATTTTGGTCATTTAAAACCATAAAGTAAAGCTTATTGCCTATTACATGTTTTTTCACTATCTCTGTTTTGCTATCACTTAAAAAGATCCACAAACTTGAACAGAATGCAAAGGCCATGTCCCTATATCCACATACTCTCATTTCTTCTTCTCTCTCACACACATGCACACACACTTACATACATCTTGCTCCCAGCAGATGTTTCGTTCACCACTGCCTTCCCAGAAACCCACAAGTGAGCGTATTTTCCCGCCGCAGGGTCGGGGAGCAGAACCACTGAAGAAGACCGCTGCACCCCAACATAAAACAAAACACCAGAGGGGAAAAAATGTACAGAAAACCTTTCAAAAAGGAAAGGAAGGGAAAAAAGCAAAGGATTTTCTAATCCATCCTTTATTGAGGTGGCTGGTTTTCGGCAGCGCAACCTTTTTTATGTGTGAGAAGACTGGCCTGTAATTTGGGTAGCCACGGCAACCAGAGGGACTTGTAATAAAACGAGACTCTATTCTGGGATGCTCTGTAATAATGGACGCCACCATCCACTCCTCCTGTTAGAGATGGATGGATGGATGGATGGATGGATGGATGGATGGATGGATGGATGGATGGATGGATGGATGGATGCATGGATGGATGCATGGATGGATGGATGGATGGATGGATCACCTAGTCTATTGAAAGATGCACTGTGGAAATTAAACTGCTTAATCACATAAGTCACTCAGACTCACATATAATTCAGTACAGATCCTTTTGCTACACTAGTTCTTATCAATACCTGGTAGAACTTGTGAGTGGTCATCATGCCCTTCAACACTATAACAAGTCACTGTGGTTGAATTTCTGCATTCAGACACCTCTCTATAATCTCCACGCCATGTTAACAGTCACCCATTATGCCAAGGCCATAATTAGGAAATCACATTGGCATATACATCCTGTCATTAGAAGTGTCTATTGCTATTGCATTGTAATTACATTTTAGTAGGTTGTTATTACACCATTTAGAAGCTGTCCGTCTTACCTCAATCTCCTCCTTAATTGGTTATGTTGGTCTGTCCCGCCCCCATGGGTCCGCCCACCTCTTTGACGGAACATTCCAGCGGTCTAAGCATTTTAAACTGGAGTATTACAACTGAGTCTAATATGCCACAGAATGAACGAAATGAACAAGAAGAAAAAAATTGGAAGAGAAAGGGAGAGAAATTGGAAAAAAGACTTGGAAAGAGAAGTTTTTAAAAAAGGATCAAGAAGACATGAAAGAGGGAAAAGGGTGAAAAACACAGTTTTTGTGTTGCATGACAGATTCCCTCCCAGCCAACCAAGGCTTGTCCTTTAATACCCAGAAGCTTTAATGTGGCTTCTCAACGATTGCACATGGGGCAAAGCTGACCACATTTCTGCCACGCTGCTTATTATACTGCATTGCTCACACTCACGCTGCATGTGTGTGTGTGTGTGAGAGAGAGAGAGAGAGTGAGGGAGAGACTAAGGTACTAGTATAAATGCATACACATGCTTGCTGAAAAGCTGTGGCAGTCATGCAGAGAAGCCTTCAATGAGACTTGCATGTCTTAATTTGTCAACACACTGGTGATGGATGACAGAGAGGAAATCAGGAGAATATTTTTAAAATGTGTGGCAGAAAAAAGAAAATTATATATGCATGTTTTTTTTATTTCATGTAAGTATTAAGAAAGAGCATGTCTAAGGAGGAGTAAAGTTTGTAAAAGTCAAACTCAATGATATGATATACCCTTCGATGACTCAGTTTAACTGAACTAGTATCTTAAAAGTGTAATGCTGGTGGAGGAGTATAACTATGATAGACTTTTAGGTTAAAAAGGCTCACTTACAAAATCTTAATAAGAACACACAAGGGCATACTTTAATTGTAGATAATCCCAAGCATACTTCTTCACCATTTTATGTGTATGCTCGCCCACACAAATAAACACATGCATGAGTTTTCCACCACTCTCAAAGGCAAGAATAGAAGGATGAATGAGAGGAAAATGAAGGATGGAGACTATGTCATGGAGCAAAACGTGTTCCTTTCTACTGACCACAAGGACTTCCTCTTTATGATCTTCGTGACCAGCCTTGTGCATACAGCATATACACAAATACACACATAAACATGCACATAAAATGCAACTTTGTAAAACTTCTTATTGACCAGATCTGGTTAAAAAAATTCCCACAAATGAATGTATCGAAACTAATGATGCTATTATTTCAAAACCACACAAAACATTCAAATGAAAAAGCAAAAAAACATACATACATTTTCTGACAGGATGATTGGACATAAAGACAAGGTATGAAAAAAATAGATATGCAGTTACAGGTGTCACTCAAACCTTAAAAAATAATTGTGTTTTGTACATTTTTGTTTCCAGACATCTATAAAACCATCTGTGCATTTTTTGCAGCTTCTGGATCTCAGGAACAGCAGTCTAAGCACAGATGCCTAGACCCTTCCAGCCACCTGCCTCATCTCTCCCGGGGGAACCCCGAGGTATTCCCAAGCCAGCTAAAAACATATAAGCTTTCCAGCGTATCCAGGGTTTGCTGTCAGGTCTCCACCCGGTTGAACATGCCTGAAACACCTCACCTAGGTGGAATCCCGGGAAGAATCCCAGTCAGATTCCCAAACCACCTCAGCTGGCTCCTTTCAATATTGAGGAGCGGCAGCTCTACTCTACTCTGAGTCCCCACTAAATCATCCAGCTACAAAGATTTTCTCATAAGATGAGCCCATATACTGAAGAAGTTCAATTCTGACTGATGTCTGTATCTGTGATCTTTTTCTATACCCAGAGCTCACGGCCAGAAGTGTGGATAGGAATGCAGATTGGATTGTAAGCAACTTTGCTTTTACACTCAGCTCCTTTTTCACTGCATCACTGTACAGTATGTACTGCATCACTGTAGTGTAAGAAGTGATGCAGTACAGCATCTTCATCACTGCTGACACTGCACCATTCCATTTGTCCACTCCACTCTCCCCTCACTCCTGAATAAAACCCTGAGATATTTGAACTCCTCCACTTGGGGCAGAACTCCTCCCCAGTGCTCTCCACCACTTGACTGCTCCTAGAAATTTTGTTCAAAAAAGTTATAAGCAGAATTGGTGAGAAAGGCTTATTGCTGACTTGTTGCTGGCATTGCAAACCATGCGCTTACTATGGCTGTACAAGGACTGAATCGCAACATAACAACAGGCCAGATACTCCTGAAGGACCCCCCACAGGACATTGCAGGAAGGTTAAATAGTGTGATCCCCCTGAACATGGAGCACACCCTCCCTTTTCTTAAAATGAGAGACCACTACCCAAGTTTTCCAATCCAGAAGGAGGTCCAAAGACCTCTACATAATGTCACAGAGGTCCACATCACCCAGAGCCTTGATGAAGTCATGGTGACTCACATCCACTATAGATCACACCACTCCAGTTCTCACTGTCATACCCCCAGCAGGGGAATAGTCTCCAAATGGGGCACATATGCACAAACAACTATCAGGACCTGTTCCCAGATCCAAAGACAGAGGAGAGAAACCATGTCATTCACCAGGGAAAATCTCTGTGCATAGGCACTTACCCAGGTAGCTGCAAGCATACCCATCACTGCCTGCCGTCTCTCACCAAGGGCAATTCCAGAGTGAAATAGAGTCCAGCACCTCTTTAGGAGACTAGTTCCAGAACCCAAGCTGTGCACTGGAATGAGTCTATATCTTGGCAATATCTCTCATCCACTAGCTCAGGTTGCTTCCCCACCAGATAGGTGACAGTCCATGTTACTGTAGCCAGTTTTGGTAACTAAGGATCAGACCACCAGGGCCTTGGGCCCTAATCTAATCCACATCACACCAAACACCCACAACCTCTCCAATACATTATGGGCCAACAGGAGAGTGGATCCATGTGGATGTGTTGGGCTGGGCAGGCCGTATGAGCTAAAGCCCAGCCACCAGGCACAGACTCTTGAGGCACTCACACTGAGCCCCTACCCTGACACCTGGGTCCAGGAAGGGGCCCCAGGAACTGTAGCAAGGTGACTTGATTCATTGATCTCTTCATCTTCATGCCTGTCTTCTGAATCATTCTTAGTCTGGCCCCTCACTCTGAACCAATTTGACTTGGGAGACCTTACCAAATAGCTCCTGACAACATAGGTCCTGAGCTCACTCTGGCACACAAACCCTCCACAATAAGAGGTCATATTACTTTGTTCAAATATTCCATTGTGAAGATAAAAGCCTACAGACGAAGTGTACGTTATTGTGTGATGTGTAATATTTAAACTGATTTTCCCCTAAATATGTTTGTTTTTGTTATACATCAAAGGGAATTATGCTGTGGTTTGCACAGTGCGCAATGGCTGAAATAGGACGGCTACACCATATACAGTGCTTTTCCTTGTAGTGTTTTGGATTTTGTGCCACTGGATCCTTACATACTATATTATAAATATTACAATGGTAAAATATAGTACTAATATTGTTATACACCTTTTCATTGAAAGCATTTATTATGTTATAATAACAAATGTTAACTTTGAACAAAGAAAAATGATCAATGGTTAAATTGTATTTGGCTGTTTCTGTTTCAGAGATGTTAGTCTGTTACACGGTCACAGGTCAAAAATTAAAAATAACAGAGCCATTAGCATTACTAGTGTTTTTCTTCTTTGACAGTTCAAAAACCTGCTGTGAAAGAAACCAATGATATTCATTCATACTTATGAGTGTAGCCAGCTTTATTTGATTTTTGCTACCCTCTGCTGTTCAACAATCAAACACCAACAGTGAGCAGTGCTTCTCCAACAAATGTATTTACAAAATATGCAGGTAGTATAAAGAGAGGTACATGGTAATTTGCAGGTAGTAGATGTGAAAGATGTTTCTCTGGTCAGCAGACCTGAAGAAAACAGATTAAAACAGAAGTCATGTTTAAAAATCATACTTGACATACTATATCAGTTATTTTTAATTGATTTGGCATATACAATGTCCAATTTATCAATACAATCAAAATTCGGTTGCCAAATGAGTGTAGTTGACAGGCATTTTGGAAGAGATGTTAGGTCTCTAGATGTCTAGATCTATATCTGTATATCTATATATATAATCAACCAACAGCTTTTGTTCAGAACCTCCAAATATAGACACGTACACACAGAAACAGTGCAAAGCTTATTGTAGCTCAGCATTCAAGAACATTGGTCAGCAAACCCCAAAAAGTTGTCAAATGGCCAATTATAGACAGCCAAATAGGGCTAGAGGTGTGTGTGTCTATATATTTGTGTGCGTGCCGGTGTATGTGGACAGGAAGTGGTGGTGGCTGGTTTGAGGTCAGTGGCAGGAAAGAATGGTAACTATGCTGTTGCTCAGACAACGGCTGGTCACAGCACAAGCTTTTGGTTTCCTGACACACTGCAGCCTGAAACCGCATCACACCATCACTCCTTCCATCCATCCATACCTGCTGCATTTGTGCCATTGATAATTTTACAAGTAACGATTATATTCTTCATTTCACCATAATAACATTTATCTATTTTTATGCATTTTTTCTCACTCCATCCACCCCACATCCCATAACACTCCATCACACCACTCCATACCCAGTGGCATCTGCTTCCTTACTAAATGCTGCTCCACCCTTCTCTTTAAACATTAAACACTGCACAACAGCGTGACCACAGGAACTAAAAGGCCGTGTTTCTGTGCTGTTTACTAGCCTGAGGAATACCACATCCCTCTCATTCAAATCTGGGCCCACAACCATCTACAAAAAAAAAAAAAATGAGGCACGAAAAGATATGACCACAGTGAGGAAACTCATCATGTATGACACCTTTTTCAAATTTTTGTCGACCATAAAAACAATGGCAAGAAGTCACTGTGCAAGACAGTGAATTTTTTTAATGCATGATCACTACTTTTTCCTTTGCTAAAAGGGTATTTTACATCATGCTTAACCATCAAACTAGGAGGGCTGTCCTGGCAATGTAAGCAGCAAGCAGTTTTTCATCTATACGGGCCTTTTCACAGAAATCTGTCAAAAGGTGCTTCACAAAAGGCAACACACAGCATACAAAACTAGAGAAAGAATAAATAAATAAATAAAATAAGTGGAATTGCAATTAAGACTAAATTAAAGGGAAAATACAGAAAGAGCAATGCTCAATAAATGAAACTTAGGTGAAAAGTAATACAAGAAGAAAATAAAAATGCACAGTGCATTAAAGCAGATAACCATCAACACATTTCACACTCATCTTGTACTATTATTCTGGGTCAGAATTTCTACTTGCGATTCTGCAATAAGACTCAACTGTTAAAAAAAAAAAAAGCAGGGTGAAAATAAACGATTACCACAATCCAACCAGCAGATGTCAGCGTTGCCAAAGAGCAGGCTACCCAAACTAGGCCAGGCAGGGTAATGGGTTCAACAATGAGGAGTGTTGAAGCAGTCAAAGCTGCTTTGAAACTTATGGAAATTGTTTGGTTTTTTTCATCATGTGGGAAATCCCCTTAAATTATATAAGAATTGAACATTAACAATTTTGGCGTGTTAACAAAATAAAGTTGTTGGGTTTTTTTACGTGTTCCTTTTGTGTTATTTCTTACTGCTTTGCTATTATTTCAGTAATGGTTCATTATTTAATCCAAACAGATATATGTCGTCTTGGTTTTACTTACATGTGGGGTAATATTTTTTTACGTAATACTTAGGTATAATTTACCTATATGCAAAAACGAACACGTTCTAGTGTTGTCCCAAAACTTGAGGACAGAACCAAAGCGAGCCAGGCTTTTAGCCTGAAGTGCGCTTGCGCAAAAAAAAAAGGCAGCAGTCCAGTCTGCCAGCTCAGCTGACAGCGGCGGCAGCGGCAGTACCCTGGCAGCATATAACCATGGCAGACTCTGTAAGTAGCGAAGAAGTAGCCGTGATTAATAACACCGACATCACTTCTACGGAGTCTGAGAACAACATCATAAATACGGTCGTACATTTTGTTATTCTGTACAATAACCATATCTCAGTTTTGCAAAGCAGATTTTTCTTTTACTGGTGCAAACCTTTCCAAGGCCTAACGTAAGGTTAGCCTGTTGGAGCGTCGAAGACTTTTCCACTGTTTTTTTTTAAATAAAAAGCTGTCGGAGTTCTATGAGCCATTCATTGGCTTCACGGCTAGATTCAGCTGCTCGCTTTTGCAACGTAGCGTTAAAGTAATTAAAGTACTTAAAGTTGCTTTTGCCAGCAGTGTGTCAAACTTTGTAAACTTTAGTCCTGATGTTAGCGTGCTAGCTGTTAAGTCTTGACGCTAAATCTGAGTTTATGTTAGCCATGTTGCTCATTCTGCGCTTTACATGCTAACTTGTTAGAGAGGCTGAATTCACAATACTAAAGCAACATTTTTTTCAGTGTTTCGATGATTATAGTCTTGTCTTGTGACCTGCATACGCCTGCCATAACCCTGTGTACAGTAACTCTCTGTTACAGTGTCTTCAGCTGCAAAACAGATGCCTTTCTTTGTATAGTCATCAAGTTTCATGCATATTTCAGTTCTTTTATTCCCTGAAAATCACACCTTTACCTTTTTTGGCTTCCATACTCATAATTTATCCTGATGTGTGTAGATGGTGGAAAGAGGGACCGCTCTGTTGAGGAAAGTGGAGATAAATGTGGCAGAGGCAGAGAAGAGAACAGGGAAGAACACTGTTAACATGCAGGAAACCTACTCTGTCTACCTCATTGAAATACGGTAGGTTGCAAAGTAACATTTGCTTTTCTGCCTTCATGTAGGTGCAGCACATGCAAACAGCAAACAAAGACAAAAGTGGAGTACAAACACTTACATTTTTGCTTTCTTCTACATGTTTTTTTCTCAATCTCAGAGTAATTGAACTGGATTGTTTCTTAGATACAAGTATTACAGTTTGCAATACAAGGAGAAATTAGCCCTTTTTTCTTGAGTGTACAGTATTCGTCCATTATAATAAGTGTATACTTACTCAAGAGGGAAGTAGGCAAGTGGGAAAGTAGTCACATGACATACTGCACAGCTATGTAAAGTGGCACATTGCACCTGAAATTCGTCTTTCTCCAGGCCTGCTGAAACAGAGGGAGGGACACCAGCAGCACCTGACACTTTGTGGAGACGCTACAGTGAGTTTGAGCTTCTAAGAACATACCTGTTGGTCACCTATCCCTACATCATCATCCCTCCACTACCAGAGAAAAGAGTAAGTAATGCACAGGTGGTGAATAAGGACTAATCAATAAAAGAAAATTAAATGGAAATTATTAAGTAAATATAACCAAATACAGTTTACCCATAATTTTTCCCTTGCATTAAATAATACACAACCTTTTACTTTTTTATTCCTCCCTTATTGTGTCTCCCACAGGCCGAGTTTGTGTGGCACAAGCTTTCAGCAGACAACCTCGATCCAGACTTTGTTGAGCGGCGGAGAGTTGGCTTGGAAAATTTCCTGTTGCGTGTTGCATCACATCCTGTCCTCTCCAATGACAAAATTTTCTTCCTCTTTCTGACAGAGGTTAGCAGCCAGACATGTATTGCAGAATGTCCCTTGAAGTTCTTCTGCCATGCCTATAATATATGCACATCTTGCGCATTCACATTATAACAGAATTCAAACTGACATTAGCAGGACAGGAAACCAGTGCAAGAGGCTGCACTACTGGGAGTATTTTGCAACAGGATTCAGAAGAACAAGATATATGCAAAAGCAGTTAGTTTGTATCTACCAAATGAAAAAAATGGAGCCTGTGCTATAAAGAGTTTAAAGCCTTTAGAGCTATTTATGCACCTGTACCAGGTAGAATCAATTTGGTCTTTCTCCTTCAGTAAGGGCATTTAAATGATTGCTCTTCTGGTTATCTCAGTTCATTGCAGCTGCTTTTGTTGCTGAAATAGCCATTTTTTAAACAGTAGGCTGATTTTCATATATTTGTCATCCTCAGGAAAAGGGATGGAGGGAAGCAGTTCTGGAAACCGGCTTCCAAGACAAGGTACAGTTAGTTTTGTCTGATCTTTTTCACACTCCAGTTCACACACTGTATAAAAGATGCAAGTAGTTTCTTTCTAACGGCCAGCAGGGGGCAACAAGAAGTATGGTTGTGTGGGAAAACCACTGCCCACTCTTTTGATCCATGCCCTCTGTAAATACTTTCCCGATGAGTTTGAGGCCTGAGTCACTAAATTCACACATGACTCTTTTTTAAATAATTGTTTCCATCAGTGTTCAGAAGGACAGTATATTAGAGGATGCTTTCAGGTCTAAGTTATGATTGAGAAGTCAGTTTTATATCAGCATACAGCATTACGTCAAATTTACAATCACAGCCACACTGCACTCATCATATCTGGTTTCAAAAACAAACCAGTCGATGGCTACTTCTATAGTTTATACATGGTCAGTGATTCTGTTGATGCTTTTATCATTTTAAAAACATACATCTACTGTCTCTTGCTGATTTTTTTTTTACTACTAGTTTTGCATTGTCAGTATTATAGGTTTGTTTTTCAGCATCAAACTGAGTTTTTTCCCCGTATGTCATATACAAACTGTGTAATTCTTTTCCCTAACAGGCTGACTCCAGACTCAAGTCTTTGAGTGCCATGTTCAGAGTTAAGAATCCTGACAAGTAGGTGTAAAAAACAGCCACATTTAGCTTATTGTTTCCATTTGCTAGGATTTATGCAGGTTGTACAATTTAGACAGATTTCAGAATGACTGGGAAATAGTTTCTCAGGAATTTTTAATAACTAGAATAAATTCAATATTAATGGCAAAAGCAGGCTGCAGAAACAGGGTGTAAGACATGATGCTTATCTCTTAGATTTATTTATGAGCACTAAAATGAAAATTTTATTTACACCACCTTGTTAAGAAATAATTTGTGCTGGTCCAAGGCAAACTGAAAGAAAAAAATTCTGGAATGAATAATGTAAAAATGCTTTTCTTGTTGTTTTGTCTCCAGGCGATTCACAGCACTGAAACACTACAGTGATGAACTGAACAACGTCATCTCTCATTTACTCCGGGTTCGAGCGGTGAGTTTTGGCATGCACGAAAAAAAACAAATGCATATTTGTTTAGAGAGACCAAGGTTTGTCTTAAGTTAATTGGTTTTTTGTATGCTGTGGGCATCACTTGTTGTCTGCTTGTGAAAATCCAAATTCCAATATTCTAGTGTCTAAAATCCTAAACTCTGTCTCTAGCTTGCTAGAATTGTGACTTTCATTTCCAGTTACACTCACCTTTTTAGCTTTGACAGCTAGTCCACAGCATGCCTACATTTATTTATTTACTAGTGATTTAAAAGCGGGCTCCCTTTAAGAATAAAAGAAAGCTGTTGAATTCAATTCTAATACCAAGTGTATCGCTTCAAGGTTTTCAAGGCAGACCATCTAATGTAGTGAACTGTGTGATGATTCATTTGTTTTTTCTTCTAGAGAGTAGCAGACAGGCTTTATGGAGTTTACAAAGTCCACGGTAACTATGGCAGAGTTTTCAGGTGAGAAACACCTGTTCCATTTTCACTGTTCCCTACAATAACAGAATTATAGTTGCAGTCCAAAACAACTATATCACATTATAAGGCCAAAGGTTCTTTGAAAACTGTTCTTTACAAAACATGTTCTTTATCTACCTATATTTGATCTACATAAGCGGACTAAAAGTCTATTTTAATTATGATATTTTACATATATTTAATTTAGTCTCTTAAAGTTTGCCTACTGTGCTAATGCTTTTAGTAGCACTGTAGGGGGTCATTAGGAAATTCATTTATTCATAGATATGCTGTCTTTTTTTTATACTCAACTACTTTTTTCTGTTTTTGAGTAATCATGTGTTATAAATTTTTAACTACTAAAAAATGTCAACCATTTTTCTGTTTGGGTAACAGAGAGCTTTTGCATTCAGGTTTAGTATACATGAAATTTTTTATGTCTTTAGTGAGTGGAGTGCTATAGAAAAGGAGATGGGAGATGGACTGCAGAGTGCTGGACACCACATGGACACGTACGTAAAGATGTTATTTGAATTAGATACACACATAATGTTTGTTTGGCATTGCTCCAGTTGTAGAGTGACTTTATATTTATGTTTCCAGTTATGCTGCATCAATTGATGATATTCTGGAGGAGGAAGAGCACTTTGCAGACCAACTGAAAGAATACCTCTTCTACACCGATGCTGTCAGGTAAGTGTGTGTTTAAAGGAAAGGAACATGTCAAAAAGAGAGGCCGTCTATTACTCTTATCAGGATTCACAGACACTCTAAATATGCTCTAAGTTCCTGCTCCGTTTGTTACATTTTCAGACACTTGGTATAGGTGAATATTACCATACATTTTAAGAATTAATAGAATTATAATCTAGGCATTATACAAGAATGCATTTTGCTAAACCAGGTATTCTAGCTTAGTTGTCCTGAGGTACAGGAGGCCAGGGTAATCATTGTTAATGTCAGTAAAGGGTAATGTCTTCCATAGCACAGTCATATAAAAGGACACTTCATACCTACAAGGCTTCTGCTGCCATAACTGTTTCACAATGACACTAGGGTTGGTTTGATTAGTGTGAAACTTCATGCTGCATACCTATTAGTTGGTCTGTAGATGGAAGGTGATGTAGCAGCCACGCTGTGAGATGGAGATTAAACCTTTTTGACAAGTATTCAAACATCTTTCTGCAGAGAAAATGTCAGTTTGGTAGGTTAGACTTATTATTTACAGTAAATGTAAATACATTCTTTTGACCGTTATAATATTTGTAATGTGATGCATTCATGTTTCGGGACTGTCGCGGTTTAAAACATTTCTTTTGTGTGTGTATTAAGGTCAGTTTGCAGGAAACATGAGTTGATTCAGTATGAGTTGGAGATGGCTGCTCAGGACCTTGCCCAAAAGAAACAACAGAAAGAAGAGCTCGCAACTGGGGTAACACACTTACAGGCTTATAATCTGTCTTTATCTTGCACGCAAATTAAGAACCAGAAGTAGGCACGCATTTAAAAGCGTTGTGATCTGCATTGTTAAAAGCATAATTTAATGTGTCTGTCTGTCTCTGTGTTCATTTGTGAGCGCAGACAGTGCGAATCTTTTCTTTGAAGGGAATGACCAGTAAATTATTTGGCCAAGAGAGCCAGGAGCAAAGAGAGAGCAGGTTAGCAGCCCTGGAGCAGAGTATTCAGGAAGGAGAGGAAACGGTTAAGGAGAAAAACATCGAGTGCAAGTAAGCTCAGCACCAGTTAATCAGCCATCCACCTCTTTTGAAATATTTTCCCTTTTAAATTTCTCTTTTTCTCTGCATCACTGTTTTTCCTCTGTCTGAAAATAGGGCACATAATCTGACTCTGGTTTGTGACTGATGACTGTCTCAGCTGAACAACATAAATGGAAAGGATAATAACAGAAGACCAAATATTTTTTCCCAAGCACAAACTAGTGAATAGAGTTACTTGCTCAAAGTGTTGAGAGACCAATTGAGGTGCCATGTGTAATTAAAAAGCAGTGCTGTTCTGTATTTTTAAAACAAAAGGCAGCTGTATCATTACAAAATGCAGGAACTAGCACATCATAAAAATAGGGAAGTAAATGCTGCATTGTTCTTCTTTTCTTCTCCCTGTGCTTCTTCTCCAAACAACAGACTAACGGTAGTGTGTGTCTTTGTGATTGTGTCATCAGGGAGTTTGTGCGAGCAGCATGGGAAGACATTGAGCGTTTTAAGGAGCAGAAGGACAGAGATTTGCGTGAAGCACTGATAAGCTATGCCATTATGCAGATCAGCATGTGTAAAAAGGTGTGGAATGTTTTGTGTATTTATGTTCTGTGTACTTGACAGTTTCAAAATGCCAGTGTTTTGTTGTTTGTTCAGCAGTACCACTCCTTAACTGTTACTTTACTTTTTCGGTCTTGTCTATCAGTGTCTCAAAGTCACTCCTTTTTTCTGGTACTTGTTTAGGGAATCCAGGTGTGGTCCAATGCCAAGGAGTGCTTCAGCAAAATGTGAGCCACTTACCAAACCGATCACACTTTGCACCAAAAATAAACAAACCCAGATTGTACAGACTATGACCATCAGCCATTGATTATGTAGTCCTGTGGAGAAACGATGGATGCCCAAATGCTATCTTTAATTGGTTTTGCTATGCTGAATTGAAGCGCACACACTTAAAAATGTGAGAGTGGAACAATGTCTCTTTAACTTCAAGTGTCTTAATAGCTCTTTTTCCATGACATTTTGGCCTTCGTACTGCAGACAGGCCACATTTACACACTCATCCTTAGTCGCACAGATGATATGTCCAGGGAGAAAAGGTGGCATGATCATTGTACAATGGGAGTATCCATGGGAATATCTGTGCAGTGTCTTTCACTTGTTAGCTCTCTGTCACCATGAATAAAGAAACACAGAGCAGTGTAGTTCTTGATGACAGAGGCTGTACTTTTCAAACAATGATCCATGTGACTCGTTTTAGAGTTGCCTACCTTGATGAAAGAAAACAACTTGTGATTTTTACATTTTACCTTTCAACATTCTTGAGAATCTTCTTGCAAAAAGGTTTCCACACTACTTGAATTGCAATTAGTTGTTTAATGGCAATACTGATGAGTTTAATGGGTGGGGAGGGGGAAGAAAAGCTTGTTTCTAATGGAACATGTAACATGCTTATGTTTGGTTTGAAATTTAAAGTTTGCAGGAGTGAGTCAAACCAAACTAAAGCAGGATACTGAACATGGACAATATTCAAATCAATTTGAAATGAACTGCAAGAAATATGACTGTAAACAAGGACTGAGCTTCAGAAAGCCACTACACCTTTTATATTTCCTTTTCTCTTTTTTCATGAAGTAATTTTATATACACCATACAGAAAGTAGTCTTTATGTTTTGCTAATCGAATGCTGACCAAAGTACTGATGACCAAGTGCTTTTATACTACACATTACTAGTGGAAATAAACAGATTGACAAAGTGTTTTGTTTTTTGCTGAGTAAAGAAAGGAAAGGGCCCACCCAGTTTGGTTTATTGTTTACTTCCTTAATCCACGAAGTGTAACTGTAAACTTTAAGAGCCTTAATGCAAACACTGAACTTGTAGCAGAACCCCTTCGGTCCCGATACAGGAATTTTGGTGGAAAAGAATTCTTCTGCCTACATGATCTGTTTAGGTAGGAGACGTCAGAAATGAATATTACAGTACAATATATAACTATAGAAAGTGATGTGCACAGTTGTGTATGTGGTGACCAAAGGAGAGAAGAGACAAAAATGTCTCAGCCCACTTACTGTGATATGACATGAGTGCAG
>VUQK01002695.1:17702-28538 GCA_015106715.1 Bujurquina vittata
GTAAAGCATACTAAAGCTATGTGTACCTGTACAAGGGTGCAGGGAATGAGTGCCCAAGCATGCAGTCAAGGCTGCAGTACTTCATTATCATTACCTAATAAGTTCTTCCCTCCCAAACAGAAATGCCTGCTGACAGCTGATAGTTTCAACATGCTTTAGCCCTTACCTCAGCGTATGCCTGCGTGACATTATATTGATTTAAGTTTCTATTTTCTTTTGACTCACAGCCAGTCACTTCTACATTCAGCACATTCCCGCCAGTTGGCACAGTTTCCTTGTCTCGGTGTCGCCAACAGCTGATATGTTCCATGCTGCTTTTGGATATTGTTCATTTCTTTCCACTAAAGCCTGAAAAATGTCCAGAAGTCTGACATGCTTGTTATCACCATTGTAACGCTTATTTGGCTCACTGTGAAAATGCACATTTCCCCAGTGTCTGGGTCGCATGCAGGATAGGCGCATTAGCGCACTTTAATGACAAATGGTGACAAAATTCAAATTCATTTATCTATTCAGGATGATTTTGTTGGTTTTTTTTATATAAAGTAAAATGTAGGTAAAAAAAAAAAACAAAGACATTAATACCACATTTAGACTAAATAGACCGCTCAGATTATTTTGTGACTTTCCTGTCTTGAAACCTGTTGGCATCAAAAAGAAAAGAACTTTACCTGCTTCTCACACTACTTTAAGCACTTTATCACAGCAGAAACTCAAATATCTGAGCACGCAATATATATCTATTGTTAGCTAACACATAACGTGATAATGTGAAAATATGCGCATATTTATATAGCCTGTAACGTATACAGTACCTCTGAATCCATAACAATACAATTCACAGACAGAAGGTGTGCAAAATTTTGTGTGCCCACATTTATGCCTGTCTAGCAGAGCGCTGCCTTATCAATGTTGTTTTATGTTTTATTACATGACTGGAAATTTGGAAATGTGTGGAATTCCAGACAGCATATAAAATCCGATATTAACAAGGTCGTCTATTTCACTGCTGTACGTGATTCCACTCATTGTTAGTTGGGCTATACGTCAAATCATAAGCACATATTTTTTTATAACCTATTGGAAAATTGGTGTATTGCTTTACCAATTCAGGGTTATAATAAAAAAAAAACACCGTATTGGATTCAGGGTATGCATTGGTGCTCATCTTCTTGTAGGATTTTATTTATTGCACTAAATTCGCGCAGCCCATGGCATGGAAATTTCTTAGTGTTATTGGGAATCTAAAAAATAAAAACATACAGCCACGTCATCCGAGAACCACTTTTATTGTCGACATTTTTGGCTGAGTTCTCATTAAAGTGCCGCAAAACAACAACTTCTTTTTTGGTTGTGAAATTACATATTTCTATTCAAGACATCCTTTGTGCAAATCGCACTTGCCAAGATATGTCTCAGTATGTCTTTTGGCTTTCATAACTGCCCCAGAAAGCAAAAATTAACGAGTTTAGCATACACACTATTCATTAAAGAAATAAAGAAATGTTGATGTGAATGTATATTTTTTTTTCCTTTTTTTAAAATAGTCTACTTTTGCCTTATTGTGGCTAAAAAAGAAATAAAACTGTTCCTGAAGCTCAGACAGAGTCCAGTGCAAGTATAAATGCTGCTGCTATTCGTTATTAAAGGAAAGGCCTGTGCATGGAAATGCATTAAACCAACAACATGAAGAGAAAACATCAGTGGGATGTGCAGACTTCCATCCAAACCACATCTTTAAGATTTTTGGTCACGTGTGTGCCAAAGTTTTGTTTTGTTTTTTGCGTTTTTTTTGTAGCCTTTCATTATTTTAATGAAGTTGATGCATATTTACAGTCACAATACTGGAAAAACACTCAGAAGTCCAGCGATTGCCAGAGTGTGCATGTAAAATAACATTTAACATATGCATCAAAGACCGACATAGCTGGAAGATATTGTTATACATTTCTTTTTGTTAACAGTTCACAAAGGATGTGGTCAGTCAGCTGGACAGTGTTAAGATCGACTTGAGAGGCATAATCCTGTTAGAGGCAGAGGGGAGGCAGAACCTCCTGGATTTCTCCGAAGCCGGGCTGTCGGAGATCAACTACGCCGACTACCTGGAGGAGGTGACACATCGGCTCAAACGCACTGGAACGAGCAAATGCAGAAAATTCCATAAAATATGCACGAATGAGCAAGGAAGGGCATAGTTGGACAATCAGGCACACAAAACCACGCAGGAAGTAGCATTAAAAAAATAAAGGGGCAAGCCAGCACACACAACACAGAAAAGAGCAACAACTGAGTGAAAGACAGACGCACAATATTTGTTTTTAGCCGCTTATTTCTGTGTGATATTAGACTGGATTGTTCTGTAGATGGACCGGTTTATCTGAGAAAGAGCGATGCAAGTAAGAGGAGCAGGAGGTCAAATAATTCTGACTTGTTAGAAATGCTTACGTCATTAAATAAAGATATTTGAGCTGTGCTTTAATGGTAGACTTCCAGAAATAGCTCACCTCTGTGGGCTCAGTCTAACAGGCACCTCCACTGCTGTCAGCTAACATACAACAGGCAGCCATGCTTTACCTGATAAGAGCTTCGACATGATACAGAACAGTGGGTTTCGTCGTGGACCACTGCAGCTCAATTATCCAGAGGTGATCCTGCCAAGGCAAAGAAGGTGTTGGAACAAGCAGGGACTTGGCATTTCCTGTCTTCCCTAACACAAACCGTCAGCTTCACTTAGAATTATTTCCCCAGAGTGGGTAAAAAAGATTGATACACAACGCGCGCGCACACTGCAACAGTCAGGATGAGCGATTTTTCTGTGCAGCATGTCATCTGGTAATAATGTAAGTGACTGCAAGCTATATTAAACAGCCTTCTAGCCGTCTGATTGACTTGAATCTGTGCAGGTGAAGGGATTTAGCCAGTCTTGGACATCATTTTTACTTCCCTGCAGTTTTATTAAGGTTCAAAAGCTTTTATTGTTTTGAAAGATATATTAGTTACTGGAAGTATGAAATGTTTGCCTCTGAAGAAAATACAGGCTGAATAAGAAAATGTAGCTTTAGAAATATACTTCTTCTGATGCTCCATCTTTTTATAACCACAAAGAAAGAAGTTTAACTTTGCTGCTATAAGGGGATAAAACGTTATGTATTTATTTTTGTCCTCTTTTACTTTGATATCTTCAGGTGAATAAGGGCGTCACTGTGGTGGATCTGCTCTCATTTGCCCGGGAACTGGAGGCCCAGACAGACCTGATAGTAAGAACGCCTCCAGTCTGACTTATATAAAAGCACCCACTGGTGTTTTTTGTAGCGCACACACTTAATTTAATTTGCTCATATGTACTTAGAATACCACGGGAGAGTTTGATGGCAAAAAAAAAGAAAATATGGGTCTTCTTGCTCTCCAAGCTCTCTCAACAGCTCTACAGCTCTGTCCAAACAAATGAAAGCTCACACTGCCTTTGGGTGCTTCGGGCAACACAACGCATTCATTCACTTTCAATTTGTGAGTCCATTAAGGTCCTGCAGGATGATGGAGTTAGTAGTTAGTTGATTTCAGAGAAGGGGCTTTTAAGAGAGAGTTTAATTTAAGGCTCACGCCAGTTTGTTGTCTTGAAATAATGTTATGGGTCCACAGTAAAATTTATTATTAAACCCAGCTGTTCCATTTGATACCTCTCGTGAGCGCTGACTGGGTGAAAGGGATTAAAAATAATAATCTTATGTAAGAAGAAATGCTGTTTGTTCCCTTTAGGTATAAAAAAGTATAATGTATGCACCTCAATTCCTTTTAGGGTCTTTGATAAATTACATTTTACCAAGACTGTGTGTTGTGCATGCATTTCAGCCCAGAGGCCCTCTGCAGTCTGCTCTGAAAGGCCACGTCGGCACTCTGCGGCAGATCCACAGACAGCAGATCGTCCCAATGGAGCAGTCCATGGTAATGCCTCACTCCGTGTCCAGATAGTTATTTCTGGCTGTTTTCTGCTCAGTTCAGATTCATTTAGTTAATTTCTTTGAGAAAAGATTCTCCCTAAACCATTTCAAAACTATGTGCCAGTAGTGGCTGATTTAATTTGCATTAATTTGGCAACTTTAGCTAGCTGACCTCGGTCACTGAACAGTTGGCAGTAGCTAGATGAGAAACTGGGAAATCCCAACTTTGTAGGTAAAGAGTCTGTTTATAGTAACATCAGTTCTATGCTGCAGCCTTATTGATTGGCCTGTGACGCCAGCTTCTGATTGGCTGAGCGTTGTACATCATGATGGCCAGGGATGAGCCACGGCCATAAATCGTACAGGCTATGACAGGCTATATTAAAGCCATACCTACTGCTCAGCAGTATTGTTCAAATGTCAACAACAAGGCTGCACTATGTTTTGTACATGTTGCCTTATGATTATAGTGACGTTATGCATTATATATCAGCAGATTATGTAGTATGGGTGCATTATGTAATCATATTCCTGTGCACACACGAGGATAATATGATGTGAATACCTTGTAAGTATGCATTAATATCTGTCTTATTATTATAGATGATATAAATAGCAAAGCATTATGCAGTATACACCCATGTGCAATATGTGTTTTCTCTCATTTGCTTACAGTGGACATGTTTTGTGTCTGCTCTAGGATGTGGTTACCAAAAAGTATTTGTAGAAGTGTTGATGATAATCACAGAATCTCTTACAGCATGCTTGTTTTGAGTTAATGAATATTGTTAATACTGAAAACACATTTTTGCTGGACTATGTATTCTATCTTTACCAACCCAGGGGTGACTAAAAGTATATGGATAAAGGTTTAAGGCAAGGCCTCCAAATTGGGGCTTAATAGGTAAGAAGATGTCTGCTGAAGGGGTTTCCGTGATGAAATGGGGCTGTAATGTTATCCAGACTTCTACATTTATTTCATATTTTCAGTAATAGCAGGGGGATATCCCCCTCGCTCACAGGACCTGAATTCAATAAATCCGCAGGGTGTGCTGTGACAGAGGCACGCTGTTTGAGTGGGTGGGTCAGTTTTCCCATGAACACATGTTACAGGCTAATCTTCATTTGGACTTGGACAAGGGAAACGTTGTGGGGGAAAATGAGGTCACTGGCACCTACTCTGAAGCGTTTCTTTGATGCAAGAATTTCCTGCATCTAATCTTTGACCAGAAATTGATAATAACATTTTCCCAATCAATAATTTTATTTCAACAAAGAATCAAATGACTGCGTAATACAAAAGTGCTAACGGATAAAGCAAGCCTATAAAGAACCATTATCATAGACTGTATGCAAAAGATGGAATTGGCTTCTAGGCGTGATTGGCAGCAAGGAGTGACTCAACAGGATTTAAAAAGTCTGGAATATATGGTAATAAATTAATTAATAATTACTCCTTTTCACTTAATCTATGACATACAAAAATATTTTTTTATCCATCTTATAAGTCATTTAAATAATTTTGGTCAGAATTAGAGAAAATAATTGTCAGTTTTTTGTGCTGAGCTACCCTGTTATACGTGTGTTATAACGTGTGTGAGTGCAGTGTAATCAGTTTCCCTTCACTCACCTGGTTTTAAAATGCTATTCCCACCTCAGGGGGTAGTTAATTTCAGGCTTTTAAAAGTTAAGGCCTCAGTTGTACAGGTCTAGATATTGGCAACCAGCAGCTGGTGTGGAAAAATGGGGGAATCGTTGCTGGCCGTCACTAAATGAAATGCTGCTGGACCAAAAACCTCCTTGCAATTACTTTGGCCATTAGCAGATTGCTGCAGTCACTGTTAGTTTGCACGGAAGATGCCAGCTTGTCTGCTGAGCGGTAGTGAAACTAAAGAGTGCTGTGCAATCCGGAAACACAGACCATTTGCTTTCAAAGTAAAACTCCCGTCTTTTGAAACATGTTAAAGTGGTAAGGCACTTTTACTTTGAAGGCGAGCGTTCTCCATTTCCAGTTTGTGCCGCACATTTTCAGGTTTAGTTGTTAGTTAGTTTTTCCAGACACATCAGTGTCCTCCATGCAAACTACCAATGATTGTGGCAGGAACACACCAAAAGCTTTTCAGTGCAGCACCCTCTTGGTGACCTGTTTCACCCAGCAGCCTCCAGGACCACTCACCAATCAGTTGGGGAACATTTTTCCCCGGGGACCTGAGTTTTCTCGAGGCCTGTGTGACACTCCGACCAGTGCCAAACACGCAGATGTAAGCAGCCACTGGCTGGTTGAACCACATATTTCCTTTGGAAGAGACCACTACAGCACTGAAAGCAGCGAGCCCTGTGGATTTGTTACATTGTGAATGGTGATATTATGTGTGCTGGATGACTAAATGAAAAACTGTAGAAGGTGACACGTCGCGGCCCCAAACTCAAAGCTGCAGAGTAGGAGTTTTTTTCCGTGTTACCATTTGCAAATGTCTGTTTCAGAGAATGGCATAACCCTTGACAGAGATCATATTAACATGATTCATTCAATATCATAAAAACAGGGCAAGCTGACCCCCGGGCACGTGTCATCAAACACATCACGATTGTGAAAAACAAATGAAATATTCAGTCTTATTTCCCCTGTCAAAGCCAATGCCATTCTTCTAACAGCAAGGATTTACAGCTACAAGCAGTTCAGACGAGCAGTGATGTCCTCCAACATTTTACAACAGCGTTTTTTTTATGTTGTTCTTTTTCCTCATTCAACTTCAAGAAATATGTTAGAGCGAGGGTAAGCAGCAATGTGTCCATCTCATGTATTAACTTTCCCCATTCATCATGTGGAGCATTAACAAACACTGTCTACAAACACCGACAGTCCTTTTGTTAAAAAAAAAAAAAGAGAGAAAAATGTCTAATTTTGCTTTGCATTGTGGAATACTGTGTGTGTGTGTGTGTGTGTTTTTTAAGTTTACATTATAACCATATACTTTGGTGTTGTACATGAAGAGTTTTGTACCAGAATATTAAAAATATCCACTTAAAGAAATGTTGGGTAGCAGCTCAGTCGCTGACGGAAACGAGGAAAAAGTGGTTAGTTGTTGCATACGCTACAGTTAACTGTACTTTGAAGGTCTTTCTTTTCTTTGCATCGTGGGTTTTTAATATTGGAACAGAACTCTTTAGCATGCTTGTAATGCAAACATGTTGTTCATCACGTGTCAGTCGATGTTGGTCTTTCCTGGTCTTCCTTTGTGTTTCCCTGGCATATTTCTTTATGGGTACCCACGGCCTTTGAACTTTGACATTGGTGTGTTTGAAATGTTTGTCCTTTTAAAGAGCGCGCTGAACCAGAGCATGAGGTTCCTGGAGCGCACAGCCTCCGATCTTCCTGTAAGTAAAATAATCGTTGAGTTTGAGTCAGAAATTTTTACATGTAATCTTCATCTTCATGAAAGCCGTTGTTTCTGCTCCGTAGAACAAAATCTTAGCTGTTCTTGATGCCATCAAAGCTGCCCAGTTCCTCATCTCTCAGAATGCTACGCATTTAATCAGTCGGGTAACTGCTCTCCTGTTTTTCTGTGTTTTTATTCTCGATTTGTCAAAAATGCTTTACTCACATTATGTCCTAATCTCTCCCAGGAAACAAGAAAATACACCGCGACCATCATTGGATACTTTCATCAGTACATTGAATGGGTGAAGACATCTGTAAGTGTTTGGTGTGATTAGGAGGGGGAAAAAAACCCCACAAAACTAATCCTGACTGGGTGTTGCGCAAACAAAACTAAAAACTAAATAAAGTGGGGGGAAAAAAATAAATGTAGGAGTCCAGGAAGTCCGCAGAAGACGGGATGATATTTTCTGTACTCGGATATATCATTCTGTGGCTCCACATCTTTTTACAGGCCAGATCCATAAGCCACAACCTCGTGCTTTGAGTCGGAGTGAGTGATGCTCAGTAATCATGGAATGGGTCCCAGGTCCAGTGAGGAGTTTACTCTTAAAAGCTGTAGAAAAGGCTTGAGACTGAATGATACGTGTCACAACGTGCAGCCACAAAAATCAACCAGTAACTGGTTGAGTCCTTGCACCAAGATGTATGTAGTGCTTAAAAATTACACTAAACAGCTGAACAATACTTATCCAGAACTGCTGGACACGAGGACAATGAACAATGATTACAGTGACGTGGTCCAACAGCAGACTGACGTTCAGCACAAGGCTCTGGCAGGGTTGGATTGAGTCTGCAGAGCTAGATACTAGGACCCTGCAGTACCCGGGTCAGATTCATACCTGCTTTTCACTTTGTCAGAATTATCTAGAAACAATGTTACAAGCAAACACGGCATTGCAAAACTTTGCATGTTACATAAAGGTTTACATAAAAGTTTTGGGGTGTATACAGAGAAGACAAATATAACAGTTACGACCGCTATAAATTTAAGGAATTTGCTTTGTGGCATGTTGGTTTCTGCTTTAGTTCACTTAAGGAATTCAAACCAGAGTAGAATAAAAACCCCAAGATGCTTGAATCATGAAGCATTTGTGTTCAGAACTCACTTGTTGTTTTTCTAAAACACTTAACCTACAGGCATGTGTTGTGCAATGCTGTACAATGTCTCAGAAACAGACTTCAACATGCAGAGTAACTGCACACTGTAAACGTGCTGACATTTCCTGTTTACATCCTTTGCAGCTGGCCATGGACGTTGCACCGTGCAAGCCCTTCAGCAACATGGTGGACACGGCAGAGATCTTGGCTTGCAGTTTTGTAGTCGACTCTATGGTAATAATATTAGAAATAGAGGAAGACAAACCCCCGTTTAACAGACTGGTAACAGATTCAGTTTATTTGGGTTAAATGGCTTCATAAATTGGATTGGACCTTTAATTGTGCTGTAAATGCCGCTAATGTAAGGAGCATCCAGTATTGTAAATTTAAATACATATAAAGCCAGATCAAGAAGTGCTTTTGATGGGTTTCACTGTGATAAAATATGGAATTTATGCACACAGCAAAAGTGTGACATAAATTTACAGTTTTAAACGGCTTTAACTGGAACGGCGGCTTTCCGGCTTCATATCATTTATTTGGTTTATTTAATGTCAGAAAACAGTAGAAAACGGCCACTGAAATTCCCCCGAGGCACGACATCCATCATATTGCCGGACAAAGAACCAAAAAGCGTCCCTTCATTGGAAAAGATCAAGAAAAGCAACAACTGATAAACTTAAAAGTGCTTAGACTTTTTTGCAGAAAACGTCTCTTCAGTAATTACCAGCAGATCAAATCTAATTACCAATTAATGTTCTGCTAGCTTGTTATTTCCACTCTAACACTCATCTGTCCAACAGAACACTTTCTGGATGGGCCTGGGCTGCAGCACTCTCCTCCTGCTCCCGAGCATCATCCTGGCAGTGAAACTAGCCAAGTACTACCGCAGGATGGACACGGAGGATGTTTACGATGAGTGAGTGTTTGTACTCCTTCTTCTGCAGTACGTAGCGCTTTAATGCATTTGTGGTTTTTATATGTACTGCATATCTGCACTGCCCAGCAAATGTCTGCATAAAGCGCATAGTTACTGCAGGAGATATTTTATGTTCTGATAATGGCTGCCCGACATCCTTCTCTCTCTTCTCTTTTGATTTTTCTACTTGCTTTGTGCGCGTACTGTCTAACACGACGGAATTAAGCTTGTATTTTATAGTCAGATCTTAGCTGAACTTTGGGGTTTATTTAGACAAATGAACTTTTTCTGGGTTCTTTTGTTGCTCTACTAATTTGCAGCTGATTTCTTTTCCCCCCTCCCTTTTCTCTTCTCTGTAGCTCCTCTGTTTCTGGGACTTGGCATTTCACTTTGTGATAACCATTTCTACTATTTCCATTTCCCACCTCCTTTATTTAAACTTTCATTTTATTTTTCCATCTCTCTCTCTCTCTCTCTCTATCAAGCACTTGGCACTTTAAAAAGAAGCATTGGCACATCTGTCGGTTTAGATTTCAGTTTGGCTAACGCTCTCTGACTCTGCAGTCACGCAGTAGGTTTTCTGTAACGTCTCAGTTGATCAGTGGCATCTTTCGCCTTGTTAAGCTCTCTGGTGCATTTCTTTTTCCAACTCAATGACATTTTTTATGTTGCTCTTTTTTTTTTTCTGTTTTGTGTATCTTTATAGCACTGAGACAATTCCCATGAAAACGTAAGACATTTTATCCACCTCCCGCTCCCTCTCACTCTGTGCTTTTCTCTGATTCTTGTACATAGAACTGTTTACTAAATTCTTGGTGCTGGTCTGCATTTTTAAGCTTGGAATTGCTCTTATGGGTGGATGGTGTGGCTTTGTGTCGTGTGCTACCTTTTGAAAAGTGCCCCTTATCTTTCACGAAGGGCTCTTGCAATCATTACCTTACAAGTCCATCTGTTTTTGGAAGTTATGGTGTAAATAAAACACGCTTTCTACTCCAAATATGAGCATCTCCTAATATCCGTGAAAGGTTTGGCTACTCAAAAAGAAAAGCGTTTCTACTCTAAAGGTTCAGCATGCCATGTTACATTACATTTTTCATCACTTTTTTTTTTCAGTATGGAAATTGGTAATAATGGTTATCATAGTGAGCGCTTACAAGGTATTCCTAATCCTATGATGATAAGGTAAACGTTACATTAATCATGATAACTGCATGCGGTGGTGGAGGTGGGGGTGGCGGCATGCCTGGGGGGAGTTTGGCCTGACATAGTGCAGGGCTGCAGGGGAGCTGACTGATTGCATGTACACCTGCAGAATCATAAACTCAAAATAACATGAAAGCTGAAAAGTAATGGTAGTCTTCTTAGAAAACATGGAATTGCTTTTATTTAACAAAAAAAAAAAAAAAGAAAAGCCACGAATCCCTAACAAACTATTTGTG
>VUQK01002695.1:45502-58015 GCA_015106715.1 Bujurquina vittata
CAGCTTACAGGCTCATATGAATGCCTCTGTGTGTGTGTGTGTGTGTGTGTGTGTGTGTGTGTGTGAGCATTTGCTTTATAAAGAGCTTTAGGGTCAGTGGAGCCAAGATCACAAAGAATTGAAGGGAATTCAAATAAAGACCACAAAATGGCACAGAGATTAGACCAATGAGTGTGTGGAGACATTTTTTACATGTAGCTGATATTACATAAACTAATTTCATGAGCATAAGCTGCATAAAATATGTACCAATTATCAGCCCAGATTGGAAAGATGTGTCATTGAGTTACAGTAAAATTATCAAAAATAACTGATTATTTCTTTAAAATGTAAGAATTTCAAAAATGAAAAAAAGTAATAACCAATGTGATTTAGTAAATACAGGCAGGACATGTGCACAAAAGTACTGTTTTTGTAAGGCTAATTTGATTTTGCATAAAGACTCCATGCTAAATATTTTTTGCACCAAAACATTTTGAGAGGAGAGAAAAAATATAACTAGTGAAATATTCAAAATACTGTGATTGTGTTAATAAACATTACCGCAATCACGCTGCATTGCACCGGGGGCTTGCTTACAGCATCTTCCTGGCAAGGCAAAAACCTTATTGACTGTATCAAACAGCCAGCTGTGGAGAGTTACAGTGATTAAAGCAAAGGCCTTAAATTGCACAGATCAAAGATCTTTAGTATACTAAAGGATTCATACTGTACTATTCAAAAGTTTGGACATGTGTCCAAACCTTTGACTGGTACTGTGTGCACTGCTCCAAAAAAAATACAATAAAGGAACACTTTTTAATCAGAGCATAGCATCGAGTCAGTTAAACATCTGGAATCTTGATCTGATCAGGTATCAGAGGGGGTGTTAATCAGTTTCAGCTGCTTTCTGAGTTCATGGAATTAACAACAGGTGCACCAGAGGGGCAACATTGAGACAACCCCCAAAACTCCTCCTGTACCTCCTTTGTGCAGGAGGAACAGGATGAGCACTGCCAGTGGTCTCTAGTGGGCCCTGTGATCACTGCCTAGACCAGGGGTGGCCAACTCCAGGCCTCGAGAGCCCCTGTCCTGCAGCTTTTAGATGCGTCCCTGATCCAACACACCTGAATCAGATGACTGAATCGCCTCCTCAGTATGCAAGTCAAGTTCTCCAGAGTCCTGCTGATGACTTCTATATTTGACTCAGGTTGAAGCAGAGGCACATCTAAAGGTTCTGGAGAAGCCGTGGAGAAGGTTATGCTGCCTATTCACTGTGGCCGGTTTGGTGGTGGGTCAGTGATTGTCTGGGGAAGCAAATCAATGGAGGGATGCACAGATCCCTACAGGCTAGGCAACGAAACCCTGACTTCCATTAGGTATTGGGATGAAATCCTTGGACCCATTATGACGCACTCTGCTGGTGCAGTGGGTCCTGATACCACTGATATGAATTAATAGCACTGACTGGCTCCACGCTTGCCTGTTTCAGTCCATCTGACGCCACGAGGTTGTGCCTCAGACTGTCCAAGCAGCTCATTGATGCATTGCTTCAGATAGGAGAGGAAACCATCCATCATCTCATTGGGAGCATCCCCTGATGTTGTCAGGCACCAGTTTGAGTTGCTGCAATGAAGTTTTGGCAGACTAGCCTGCCACATTTTTTTCACTGTGATTTTTGTGGTGTATTTGTATCTTGAACTAGATTTGTTCCTCATCAAACTCCTTTAATCTGACCAGTTTTCAGCATTAAAAGTCAAGTGCTCGAAATAAGGTGGTTTACCTCAAATGATTAGACTGCCATCAACAGCCAGCAGTGCTAAACTATATAATTGAAAGAATGGCACATAGCTTTTCATAGCCAGTCATTTTTGCAATAAATTGGAGTGAGCAGAGTCTGCAGACAGAACAGGAGCCTCTGATAAATGGACTGGTTCTTATAGAGAGCTTTTCCAGCTGAGCACTCAAAGTGCTGCATCAAATGTTTGCATCGACCCATTCATAAAAGCACTTCCTTCTACAGCTGAATCAGAGAGCAGCTTGGGATTCAGCGTCTCGCCCAAGGATACTTTGGCACGCAAGGGGGAGCAGCCGGGAATCGAACCACCAGCCTCCCGATCAGTGGGTGACCGGCTTTACCTCCTGAGCCACAGCCACCCCGGAAGCACGCTAATACATGAAAACACTGAGCCGTTTTCTGAGTATCTAATACAGTGCGTAGGACATGTATGTGCTAAATAAAGTGTAGAGGGTTTCGGAACCACAACTAGATATTTTTTTATAACCTTATAAACATTCACATAACTTTTTAAAAGAAAAAATTAGGTGAGCAGATACTTGTGTCCATGCTGCTTGAATTTAGTCAATAACAACCATCAAATACTGATAAAGCTTCAAAAAAGAAGAAAGTGATTAGTGAAAGTTGTTAAATATGTGAAGCTGAATTATAGGAACACAAGGGAACGACAATTCAATTTAATTTGATTCTATTCAATTCAGTTTTATTTAAATAGTGCCAGATCACAACAACAGTCGCCTCGAGGTACTTACATTGTACCATTAAAAACTCTTCAATAATACATAAGAAAGATTATATATGTTACTTAAGACATGCAGTGATAGAATAGGAGGATTCATTTATATGATTGGGTGAGCGTGTCCAAACCTTTGACTGCTGCTGTAGTTTATGTAAGAATGTATTCATTTGTGAAAAGAAAATTCATTTCAAAGTAAAATATGTCGACGCTATCTCGTCAATGCCTGTAATGAGAAACATTATAAAGACATTGTGCTCGTTTCAAACTCTGCTGCCCCCCTGTGGAACAAAGTCCTCTCTCACCCGCTGACCTCGAGACCCCATCGCGCCTCGTCATGCAGAACCAGACGGAGGCAACAGATGTCATTATGTGCATCAACAAACGTGTAATAGCGCCCCATTACTTATTGATTGCTGACAGCCGCATTGCACATGGGGTCTGGGATCAGAGTCTCATTTGTTATTAATGGGAGCGGCGGGCTTGTTGACATGTAGGGGTTTAATAATTGAGCAGCAGTGTTGTATTTTTTTCAAACTTGCATTTAACACACGCTGTGAGAAGTGACCTCGAATAAGGCAAACGGCTGCTAACATTGCGTGTATGTCTGACAAGAGATGATCGATATCAGATTAATTAAACATGTCACCATTCTCCACATGAAAATCCAAAGTGCAGGCATTAAATTAGAGCAGCATGTTCTGTGTGACATTAAAACAAAAACCGTGCTGCGTAAATGATACTCGTACTGTAATATTGCCACAGGTCAAAATGCCACTCAGGTAATTCACACTAGTTCAATAAATGCACACTAACGTCAGGAAGAAGAGCAACAGATCGATATCCTCAGCTTTGTGTGAAGCTTCGTCTTGCAGCAAAACGGCGGCTCATCATCCATCGCTGCTCAACGCATCATAAAGCTGCATTAATCATTCCCGCCACACAGGTAGAGTAGAGCCTTCTGGTAGTCTCCAGCTGTGTCTTCCTGTTTAAAAGAAGAATAATACTTAATAAAGAAAAATCAAGACGAGTCTCATTTAATTCTGGGTTGGAGGTCAAACCTTTACATTTATTCGTCTCCTTTGATAGATTCATTTTAGAAATCGCTCCTTTCTTTTCTTTTGAGCAGCCAGTCTAGGGCATTTTATCCAGAGCAGTTTTATTCTGAATAGATCCATTTTCTTAACTGCATTTTGAAAGCTTACTCTTGATGACTCTGTCTTTGGCCTTTTCACATTTTGCTGGGGAAAGCTTCCACGGATACCTCGAGTTGTCGTGACAATCAGTCATTTTCCATAGTGAGAAAAGGCTACTGACAGGAACTGTGCGTGCCTCCTGCACAACTGGGACCTCATTCTCATGAGATTTAAGAATCCAGCCAAATTACTCACGGTTCATTATTCAGTATCCATTAGGCCCTACCATCCACGTTTACATCATATTGATAAGCTGAGGCAACAAATTTGTTTAGTCATTTTAAAATCACTCGTCACCGAAACTTTTTCACCATTTTTCAAAATAAGTCAAACAAGAAAAGTAAGTCCCTGAGTCATAATTATGACTTGGATGTTGGCATTAACATTGTAAGCTAGATATCATTTAATTATGGCAGCTACTGTGGGACATAAATATCTTATTATAATAGCAAGAAAAGCACAGGTGTAATTAATGTGATTAGCTCAATTTATATGTACCTCTGGTCCATTTGGAGGGCAAAGTGAACAGTGCAGAGTATGAGGGCTGAGCATGCAGGATGAAATATAAATTATTTAAAAAGTGGGGACATTTTCAGAATAACTGCTATAATTAAGGAAAGATTAACTCTTTAAAAAAGTTATTATATATTTATTCAAAGATTATTTTATAATGTGTTATTATCTATTCAGTATCGTCCATTTAGTTGTACAGGATGATCCTAATAACTCTTCAATGCAGGAACATCTGGCATGAGGAGAATAGCTTATTCACGTCATCTTGTGTGAAAAGAAGGGAAGCACACTGAAAAAGACATTTAAAGTAAATCACTAATCCGCACTCCATCACTGCGCTGACGGCAGTAGTGCATAAGCAGCATATCCATAGTAAACCCAGCTGGTGCTCTGAAGTCATGCAGAGGGACATATTTAGCAGAACATGGAGAAAACTGCAGAAAATGACACTTCACAGCAATGTTTTATTCTTCTGAAGGAAAAGACTGTTCGGCATGTATCATAAAGAGCAGCACAGCGCGACCCGGAGGAGGCTGCAGCCGTACCTGGATGGTGGCGTAGAGAGATTGTCCATACATCTTCTTGAAGCTGGCTCTGATGTCCAGCATGTCCACCTCACTCCTCGACACCATTATCCTCATCAGGCTGCCATCATCAGTTCCCGCTCGCTATCCACACGCGTGCACGCACGTTCGGTAGTTAATGCATTGAATTTAGTCCAGTTGTAGTCACACAAACGCACAAAGCATCATCATTCAAATTTTCTGTCACAATCAGCTCAACTGCACAATCGCTGCCCCTTCATCTGACACCACGTTTGAGGGTCTAATGGTTCTAATGGGGTAAAAATGGCCCAAAATGATTTTAAAAACCAACCAGTTAATATATATATTCTTTTTTTCGACAGAGTCAGAGTAAAGTTTGAAAATTATTTTTGGTAGCGCCAAAAAAATGTCATTACATACTGAAGTGGTCTGTATTTTCATTCATTAGCCTACAAGGCATGTGATAATGATACATACCCTCATAGATTTATACAGGCTCTCAGCAAAAAAGTTTGGGATGCTCCTGGCACATTTCACTGTGGAGTATAAAGACAAAAAGTGATGAGGCTATGTGCAAGACTGCTTTTTTTTTTGTCGTCATGTTAAGCTGACACTTTATGCCAATGACAGAACAAACCCCGAGAGAGATCCTGATTCCTTGTCACAATATGTGACGCCTAAATTACCGCCCAGATAAATTGTGGCTCTCACCAACAGCCAGCAGCAAATTCTCCAGATTCCCGGTGGTCTCGCCTTTAATGCTGTCCTCTATGTCAGAGCCAGAGAGCTTCTTGTAGGCATCAAATACTGCAAAAAAAAACAAAACAGCCACAGTGATTCATGTTGTCATAGGAGAGAAATAAATCCTCTTCAGCATGAAAAGCATCAAGCCATTTTCAACATGAGTCCGTTTTCACTTCAGGGCAAAAAATACGTCAGTTTCAGTCCTTAGATGATTTCTTTGTAGACAATGTGAGTGTGTTTTGGTGTCATCATATTTTGTATGATCTATAGTGTACCAAAAGGCAGTCCTTGCAACCAGTGGCTGGACTGCTAGGGCCTCCATCCCAACAGCTGTCGAGTCCACATTGCACTGAACCGCCTCCTGTGGGTGGTGGGCCCCAAGGGAGCACCATTGGCCTGGTGGATGCTGAACTACACCAGGGCTGGCCCATGTCACAGATTCTTTGCTTAGGCTGCTGCCCTTGCGACCCAGTTATGCATGCCATGCACCCAGCCATGCGCGGATGCACGGATGGATTAAACCCAATAGACTTGTCATACTGTGTTGCATTCTAAAAGCCACACAATCATTTTTCCCATGCACTCTTCCTGACATAAGCAGGAATACGCCTGTCCTGGTATATTTTAAACAAACAGAATTCACTGGCACTGATACAGAGGCATTAGTGTAAACCGAGGTAACTGACATCTTCCTGGTATTCCTCACAGCCACATCACTCAACGGCTGAATGTTGGAGCAAATGCAAAAGAGACGGTCCACAAAAATGGTCCAGCTGGAGCTGGAGCTGAAGCACAGCATCAGGAGGTGTAAGAAAAGGTACAGGGAGAATGCTGAGCAGTGCCTAGAGAAGAACAATGTCCGAAATGTGCGGAGAGGTCTGAAACGTATCTCGGGCCGTGGCAAAAGTGAGGATGGGAGAGTCGCCTTTGGAGACCGCTCCTCTCCAGGCCAGTTGTCTCCTCTCAACACACCTCAGCTCCCCACAGATTACTCTGTCATCAAGGGGCCTCCACCACCATCACCTGCAGTTTTACATTACCCCGCTCCTCAAGTCACCACCCTTCCCCGCCTCCGGCAGGTGAAGTGGGGAAAGGAGGATGAAGGAGGAGGTGCCGAACAGAAGGATGCTAGCCAAGGTGACATCCATCATGGTCAATCCCTCCCACCCCCTGCACCACACTGAAGTCCCTGAGCAGCTCCTTCAGCACAAGACTAAGTGGAAGGAGCGCTACTGCAGATCATTCCTGCCCACAGCCAATCAGATTATATAATCTAACACAATAACGTTCTCAGAAATGCAAGAAGCCCCATCATGTGTCACTGTGCAATATTTTTGTTCTATTTTTGCACCTTGTCTCTAAACTCTTGCACTTTCCAGTCTCCAAGTTCTGCTTCAGTGGCCTTTCCTGCACGGTGCATTTCTTAGAGTATGACTATTTTTGTTTAAATCTTATGTTATTTCAGTGTTTGTCACACACACAGCTAACACACACACACACCATGTGCTAACACCCAGATGCACCGGCACAAACGAACTGGCAAGCTCACCTTTTCTGAGATGCTCTGTGCTCCTGTTGCCCAGAATTGTGATAAATTTTTCCTCATCCGTGCCAAACTTTCCCTCACCAGCAGTGTACAGGTCCTGTAATGGAAGACCACACAAACACAGCAACCTTGTGTTGACATGATTTATTGAAACATGTGTTCAGAAATGAAGGCCTTGTGCTGTGCCAAATAAACAATGTTTTTTTTCCCCCCTCAATTATCAAGAAAACCTGGATTTCATATTCTTTCCTCTGTATGTGCAGAGCAGCTTTTTACTCCCTGTTCAGAAATATTTTTATCATATGATCAGCTTCCAAAACAATAATGCAATTATTGAATTAATGAATAATGTACTGTTTATTTCTCTTGATTTGATCACAGAGCAGCTCAGCACTGCCGTGGCGATGTCACGATTCAAGAAGCACTGCTGTTCGTGATAATGTGGCGTGCATTTAGATACATGTGACCGAATATTCATATCTGCTGCATCCAATTCTCAGCTCAGTATCGTGGATGAGGAATGGTGTTTTAAACAAGATGCATGAATTTATTATTTTACTGTTCTCGGTGGTGCTGGTGAGCGGGGCTGCATCATCATGGTGACATTTCACAACATTATGATTAAGATAAGGTTTATTTGTCACATGCACAGTGAAATGTATTTTGTACCTGCGGCCAACAGGAAGCAGTAAGAATATAGCAATTAGAAGAATAAAAATAAGTAATTCAAACATTGTAGAAATATAGAAATAAGAATAAATATGTAATTCCCATGTGATATGGTATATCAAGGGTATGTTATAGCAGCTGTGTCATTAAGATAAATCTTTTCTGTAGTACGCAGGCACATTACACATGTCAGGATTTTTTAAATACTGCATTTTTTTTGCCCTTATAAAGCTGCTGGATGGTGCATTTTTACAAAATATAACAAATTAATATCAAGACATTAAGGTAGTTACTGTAAATATTTAAAAATAAGAAAATGTATTTTTTTTAATTAAGCCACTAAAAAAAGTGGCCATGAAAACATGCTGTTCTACATTATTTTGTTTCAGTTTACAATTTCTATCATATACATCGTAGGTCTTCATTAAAGGTTCAGCAGCTTTTATTGTTAGCACAAATACGTACAATGACCAGCTAGCCCTCGAGGCAACAGAGCTGCCATAGCTGTTCCTCTCTTTGAACTTAAACAAATACACTTATTTCATATTTGGAAAAATACACCCATTTATCACTGGCTTGGAGAATATTTATGACCTAGTGTCTGTCTATTAAATACCATGCGGCGAGTTTTGCACGGGTGGGAGACGTGGAAAGAGTTCGACTGCGTCTCTCCAAAGGTAACAAAACCTGCCTCCTGACACCTCAGCGGCTCACACATGATTTATTCAGTACAAAGATCGAAGTGCATACATGACAGTTCACTTTACTGCAGGCACACATGTGCACGACGGGTTTTTGGCACAGAGCTGTCACTTCCTGGAATGGTCATCTATTAATATTATTTATTTATTTTACTTTTCTCCACATGACCACAATCCTCCGCTAAGCCTTCCTACACTATAAAGGTCATGTTCAGAAAGCCTAAATTTTAAAGGCTTTCCAACTATATTTTTATTCATATTCTACTATAGTAGCTTTGTGTGATTCACAGTTCAAAATAATCCCCATTTAGGCGCTGATGCTTAAAAACGGGACTCCTTGTTAAAGTAGTGTTGAAGCTGCTTGAACTCATTGGACAAACTCACAAAGCTGCAAGTATTTTTATCTCAGGTTCCTCCTTCTTACCTCAGCGTCCTTTTCGACCTTTTCCTCGTCTACTCCCTCCTCCCTGCTCCCCTTTGCAGCCAGACGAAAACAGCACGATAGGATGGCAGACAGGTACAGGTGGATAAACAGAAAGCAAAAGTAGGTCAGTGCGGATGGAAACACTGAGCTTGGACCTCTCAGCCCGGGTAACATCTGATCACCTAATGAAATTATCCCCCGAGTTTACCAGAACCATGAAGATTACTTTTCTGTCTGCAAGCTAAAACAGATTACAGAAACCAAATGTACTGCCATCACCCTCCTCCTTTCCAGCCTACACCTCTCATGACTTTCTAATGGCACCAGCAGTGGATCTCATTATCAGGAAAAGAAACACAAGTCCCAGCAGTGCCCCTCGCTACCTGCAGCAGGATCACCAGCAGTCTCTGATAGTGCCCCGAGGTGTCACCGCAGATATCCTTCTCCAGCTTTCCGCCAAACTCTGGAGGAAAGAAGAGAAGAGGTGCAGATGATTGCTGCTTATGAGAGATGCTAATGATTTCTGTCGACCTCAGCGGGCTCGCCTCTGTTTTGCAGGATGAGCCATGAAAGGAGAGATTTGATTAGTTGACTAATGGCCTACGCTGTTGTCCAGATCAGATTAACTGCATTCTCTGCCTTTGGTCCTTTGAGCCTTTGCTGTCACGTATTTTCCATCGTGGTTCGTTGCTACTCACAGCTACTGTGATTGACTTTTCACTGGAGTGTGACAGGTGTTACAGAGGTTTATTACTCTGATGACAGAACATATTACACTGGAAGCAAAAGGGATCGGCACCACACTGTGCGCTTTAAATAAGCTCGGGGCTCGAGAGACGAGCAGATATGAGAAATCCATGTGAAAAAAAAAATATATATATATATGTACTGAATACTGTGACTTTCATTTCTGTAGTACACTGTAAATTGACGACAGGCACACAATAACAATTTATGGTGCTAAAATATATGAAAAAGAACGAGACAATTTAACACTTTTTTTCTATGGTCTAACATTAAAAAAATAAATAAATGTAACCTTTATTTGATAGCCAATCGTGGAGAGGTGACAGGAAAGGATGGGGTGGAGATGGTTGTGCAACACATCCAATCCTAGCACACTGCTAAGCAGCAGCCAGCTCTAAGTACCAAAAACTGCATTTCCTGACACGACCACTGGGGGCAGCCTCCAGAAGCGCCATGACAAAATCCCTACCTTAACATTGCTGTGTGATCACAGCATGGCAATCTTTAGATAGTTCCCTTTTTTTAACTGCATGGAGGGTGAATTTATTATTAACGCGTGCATTTCGGTATTGGTAAGACTTACACTTATGGGCTTGGCCTCTCTGACTGACACCGGTAGATTTTCAGATATTTTAATGTAACTAACAAATATCTTGTCTCATTCATGCAGTCACAAACATATTTGCTTAATTTTATGCCCAAGTGTCTCGTCCTACATTCACACACACACTAACACTCCAACAGATGCTTTATTTGGGGTCCCACCAACTGTCCAATTAGCAGACAACAGGTAGGCTCTACCTTCCTCAGCCCCAGTGCTCCAGTTCTGGTGAGTGAAATTCTCCACTTATGGCATGCTAGTATACTCCTCCTAGTGCTGGCTGCAAGATTGGATAAATTGGGGCTCCATGTGCTGCGGTGACCCCATGGGAATAAGGGAAGTCCTTTATTCTACTAGTTGTATTATTCTGCAACATTGAGTGCCTGTGCACCTGAACAGTTTGTGAATGCGGCTTGCTACCTTTAGCTAATGACTCAGCACTCCACCATCTAGCCTAAATATGGTCACTTCAGGCTCCAAAAAAGAAAAAGGAACAACATGGTGGTGGCCAAAACTAATCTTTAGACCACTGTGCCTTATTAGTGCAATATTGGCCACCTGAAAAGTGTATATAAAGAGTTTGGAAGGGTGACGTCTTGCGTGTAGCTTAGGATTTTTCAGTTCTCATTTGGTGCCAACAGTCAATACTGGATTCCTTTAACTATGACTGATCATTTCCTAGTGGCTATTATTTTAACTATGGCAACCATAACCTGGAATGCAGCTTTGATCAAAACATGACCTTCAACACAATCAATGTGCTTTTGTGCCAAAAACTGCCAAAACCTCAGTGAGAGGATTATGAAACCAAAGCTTGTTACTTTCAAAAAGTGAGCCTTAATTTTGAGATATCTCCCGCCGATGAGGAGCCACGAAAAACTAAAAAAACATCTTCGTGGGGTTTTCTAGATGTGTCATTATTTGTAGTAGTCACAGTAACCATATTTTTTTGTGTCTTCATCAGTGGAGTGCGTCACCTTTCTTGTACACTTTGGTGATTTCTTTAATCTGCTCGCCAGTCCTGGAGCTCAGGATCTCAATTAGCACTTCATCTTCAGTCCCGGCACCCTGGGAACCAAAACACAGTATTATACTCTATCATGGAAAAACAAAATCTAAACACGAATAAAGAAAATTGTAGAAATAGCTGAAGATAATAAGAGAACAACAACTTGAGCGCATAGCACACTTAAAAGGTTTGCAGTTAGAGGACGGATGGGTTCAGCTCTAAAGAGAATTATCTTTGACGTTCACTTCTCTGTGCTGCAATTAACCTTACAGCAAAGACTGTCTGACGAACCAAACTAATGGAGGAGTAGGTGTGATAGGAATGTTGAGGCCAAGTCCTAAATGCTTTGCTTTCACTTTGACTAAACACTTCATTTGCACTCGGGTAATGCGCATGCAAATGCGTCTGAAGACTAATGAGAAAGAAAAAAATCCTCATGTGTAACTCATGTGAGGATCCAAGCGTTTGCTCAGCGTGTTTCCTTCAGGCAGCTCCCTTCAGACTTTATGAGCCTCGTGTGACGGGAAAAGGAGCAGACACAAAATGCTGGAGACGTCTAAGCTACCAAACAATACACCCAGTTTGATCTGACATCTTCAGAGCAGCTCTCAAAAGCTGACTCGACTGCTGACCCTAAATAGATTTGAAGCAGATCGAAAGAGAAAGTTGAAATTAGCCAGTTTACGGATATGGCTGCATATGAATATGCAGAATTTATAGGCAAAGGAGAAAAGTGCTGTTTGAGTTTCTAGTTTATTTCTGTTGACCGTGGACTTTGCTGTAACTAAGGCTTCGTTCACACTGCAGCATGAAGTGACCCAATTCCGATTTTTTGAGAAATCCGATTTTTTTTTGCGTGTTTGTTCACATTTCCAAATATATGCAACTTGGATGTGATCTGTGTGTGAACTGCATCCGAACCAGAAAGTGTCCCGCATGCGCAGTTAGAGGACGCGATTACGTCACACGCAGCGAGCGTGCTCAATGTTTGTGGAAGTAAGCTTGTTTTTTTTTTGTTTTTTTTTAATTTAACTTTTATTAAACAAATCTCCAAGCAATAGCGAAAATAAGCTTGTTTTCCTTCACGCGTCCCTGTAACACGGGGCGCAGAATAGTGACGATTGTCGAGTATCAATGACGTGCAGGTCGGATCGATGCGGTGCGTCCGTACAGACTGCGGTCGCATTTGAAAAGATCGGATACGTATCGGATTTAGTACCACATATCCAAGTGGCCTGGGTCGCATTTGAAAAAAAATCGGATCTGTGTTGTTCAGACTGTCATGAAAAGATCGGATACAGGTCG
>VUQK01002699.1:6122-17915 GCA_015106715.1 Bujurquina vittata
AAAAAAAAAACCCACAAAATTAAGGTTTGCTTCTTCTCAGGAATTACTCCAATGCAGGAGTTTGTCATGTCACATTTGTTACACGACATTTTCCCTCCTGGAAAAATACTTTTTGCCCCCTCCACCCTTTTCTGCTTCCTGCCTGCACCAGAAACCTGAGAAAAAGACTTTAATGTGTCCCTTAAGGCCATTAGTACAAAGGCCTCTGTGCCAGTTAATGTTGCCAGGAGACAAACGACAATGTTACATTGACCCCAACTGTTCTTAAGAAGTGGGCTGATCACAGTGTGCTCTCCACTGCAGTCAAATGAGTCCACATAATGTGTTTCTAGTCATCAGATGGCTAAAGTTATTGACTGATAGAGGAAATGTCTTGAGTTCCTCCATAATGTCCAACAGAAGATATTTTCTGTTGCAACCTTAATTCCTATCAGTTTATGTACAGGGGTTAGATTTGATGGTGGTAGAAGCCTGCAGACAAGTGACAATGTGTGTAAGTCCTTTTCTTCAAATTATAAGAACACACCTGTCCTCGAGATATCCTGCTCTGGAGTGCCAACATGTACTGTCATGTTTCTGTTTGCCTGTCCTGAACCTCATTCATTCTTAGACTTGTTCTTCTTTCAGTTTTCACATTCCTGTCTCCTTAACCCCCTATTCTTATCTGCAAGTCATTTCATATTTTAAATATACTCATAGGATTCATGGGTGTACCTGCATTTATAAATAATCAGATGAACCCAGCAGTCTATGAGCCACTTCTAAACCCCTGTTGTAATAGATCTAACCACAGGTACTCTGGGAACATACATGTGCTTGTTACACACTGTAGGTGACATGTTTAGTACACAATACAAAAAGTCTGTGACACTGAAATTCCTAATAATGACATTCAGCCATTGCATTATACCGTCTGTGCTGTACATTAATATCAGAACTGGGCCATCAGACACGCAGTGGGCCCACTTTGGCCCACTGTGTGGCTTTGCAGAGTGTGAAAATTGCAGTGAAGTCATTAACAGCTCCAATTGTTCAATCATTTGCACTGCTGTGTGTGGTGTGGTGATGGATGCTAGCCTTACTAATGGATGGAAGTATTTTTAGGTCCAGGCAAACTAAATCATAAAAAAGTTACATTTTCAGCCACAAAAACTACGTCTGAAGGTTCTGTGCCTTTCCACTGTGATGTCAGCTGGGATGTGCATGTAATGAATGTGGGAAAACACATTTTTATAATTGCACTTATGCTTCTAAAGACATCAGCTCCTTATCACCTGTTTTCTGAATTTCCTGCTATAAATGACAAAAGAATATGAAATATGAATATGAAACAAAGCATCATCTATGAACAGAAAGTAATTTTCTAAAGTCCTCAGCTATATGAGAATGCAGGATCTCAGAAAGTTTATATACACTCACTGGTCACTTTTTAGATGCACCTTGGTAGTACCAGTTTGGCTCTCCTTTTTACCTCCAGAACAGTTGTTGTTCTTCATGCCACAGATTCAAAAAGCTGCTGGAAACTGTGATCAGAGATTTTGTTCCATATTGACATGATAGCATCACACAGTTGCTGCAGATCTGTTGGCTAACCATCTATGATGAATCTCCCATTCCACCACATCCCAAAAGTGCTCAAGTGGATTGAGATCTGTTTTCATGTTGTTTACACCACATTCTGACCGTGCCATCAGCAGAAATCAAGACACATCAGACCAGGCAACATTGTGATGCGCTCATGTGAACTGTTGCCTTGATTTCCTGTTCTTAGCTGACAGAAGTGGCACCCAGTGTGCTCAGTCTGCTTCAAGATTTGTCATATTGTGCATTCAGAGATGCTCTTCTGCATACCTTGGAGTGTAACCAGTGGTCATTCAAGTTGCTGCCATATCAGCTCAGCTCTGGCAAGACAGTTCTCTAACGTTAATAACTAACGTTATTTCCTATTTATATTCTCTGTAAACGCTAGAGAGCACCATTTGAGCTGGTGCTCCAGCGTGCACATTTTGAGAACGCGCTTTTCTTTTGAATCATACTACTACCATCTACAGACAGGCAGCTAAAGATGGAGAGGCAAAAAAGAAAGCTCTCCGGGAAGAGGGAGAAGGATTCGAATGTTCACCATGGCAACCGTGGCAAGTGGCAACATTGTAGAATGTTCACGTTTAAAGTGGAAACGTGGCAGAATGCTCATTTTAACGGTCGGTAAGTTATATCAGGTCAGTTTAAGTTACTAGGCGTGAAAGAACAGGTCACTGTTCTGCAACTGTGCTGTAGTTACATTATAACAAGAAAAATAAGGGAACTTGTAATGATTTGCTAGATGGTAAATCATAAAACAGATAAATTATAGAAAAAAGTAGATAGCTGCGCCCCTGCAATGAGCAGTTGATCAGCTGTACTTGAAGTATCAGGTGAGTGTAACCTGTCAGGCCCACCGCCGATCAGTTCAGGTTGTATGTGATCCATGAACTAAAATGAGTTTGACGGCAGATCCATTGTCGGCTGCACTTTTCTGCCCTCTGTCGATTGGAAAAATATCGAACCAGCTTCTTCTTTTTTTATGCAGTCGAGCCAGCTGTAGCTTTATCAACAAAGCCTATCCGCACTTTTTGAAATCATGAAACGTTACATTGTGAGACCGTCACATCCCCGGGGAAGAGGCAAAGAGGCTATTTCAAAAATCCCGAGTACACGGTATGTAAAGTCTACTTTATGCAGTCTCAAAACGGGGCCAATGTTATTGGGGACGAGTGCAGCTAAAGCTAGTAGCAAAAATGGCTAAGCTAACCATGTTTGTGGACATAAACACCTCTCTGCCTTAGTTTCTATATTCATGGCCACTGTTTACATGACTACATGTTTTATGGTTATTTTTCTTTCATGTGGTGTGCAGAGTACCCCAGCACTTCATAGATGCTATGAGACGTATAGCGGGAGCATCAGACGTGACTGTCCAGAATCAACAAGCCCAGGAAGGTGCAGGTAACCTCTGTGGAAGCATGTCTGCCACAGCAGTGCTTTAGTCATTTCTTTAACTTACTCTGTCTGTACATCACAGATATCGACTCTTCAGATAATCACTGCTGATTTTGTTTACCTTTAATGGCCTGACTTGATTCATTTCTGCAGTAATTTATCACGACATTATATTATCATGAGATAGATGTCAGGAAATAGGGCAGTGAAACAGTATTAGCAAACATGAATCCTGTCATGGGTTTCATAAGTAAGATTATGATTTTGATTCCGTGCACACTTTGTATCTCATTTTTTTAAAGTATACTCAGCAGAACCATAAGTTGCTTCAGTTCATTGGTAATCAATTCTCCCTTGAAAAGCCAAAATGTAATATCTCCATATGACAATGCTGAGTCTCTTACGGTTAGTATATTCTCACTGGGCTCTTTATTAGGTACACCTTGATAGTACATTTCCCTTCAGAGCTGTCTTGATTCTTCATGGCACAGATTCAACAAGGTGCTGGAAACATTCCTCAGAGATTTTTGTCCATATTGACATGATAGCATCACACAGTTGCTGCAGATGTGTTGGTGGCACATCCATGATGTGAATCTCCCATTCCACCACGTGCCAAAGGTGCTCTGCTGGACTGATATCTGGTGACTGTGGAGGCCATTTGAGTACAGTGAACTCAGCATAACTAGATTGCATATCTGAAGGCATGCATTCCATGAACATGTATGTTGCCTTAATTTTTGTCTTTTTTTTAATCCTCCAGCGCCATCCTCAGTTGATAAATGGAAGTCCTCTTTCAAACCACTTGGTGAAGAAGATGGAGACTCTCAGGACAAAAGCACAAGTTGCACAGAAAAGTGAGTCATATCTCGTGTAGTCTTGGTCCACATTTGAGCCTTTATAGTTTTAATGTAGTGTCTTAAAAAGTCAAAAATCTGTCTAAACAAAGGCGAGAACTTTGGTTTAATGCAGGGGCGTTCAACTCCAGGCCTCAAGGGGCCGGTGTGCTGCAGGTTTTAGATGTGTCTCTGTTTCAACACAACTGAGTCAAATATAGATGTCAGTAGCAGGACTCTGGAAACCTTGACTGCATACTGAGGAGGTAATTCAGCCATTTGATTCAGGTGTGTTGGATCAGGGACACATCTAAAACCTGCAGGACACCGGTCCTCGAGGCCTGGAGTTGAACGCCCCTGGTTTAATGTGTGTCATTGTAGCTAAAAGAGTAATCCATCTCCTCCTGGTCTTAGGACTGGACTTTACGACCCTTACAATCCTCTGTCATCAGACTCTGAATCTGATATGCCACAGGATCAAGACCACAATCTCTCCCCGCCCATTGATGATAACAGTGAGGGGCATCAGTGTTTTTCTCCACCAAGAGGTTGTCCCGACGACCGACACTGGGATTCATCCTACTCTAGACCAAGAATCGAATCCTTAGACAGAGCATTTAGCAGTGGAATTTCAGGTCTCAGTCCTGAAGAACAGCTTTATAATCCAGAAGATGAATCGCTTCATTGTCCAAGTTTTGGCTCCTTGGGTGAACCAGAGGACCAGAGAGGTGGCAGCCCTGACAGGCTTATTTATGGCTCCTCCACATATCCTAGGCCTTTTGGACAGAGAAGCAATGGGGAGAAGGTGACACTACCAGAATATAAGATAGAGGTATCACAACATCAGTCTTTGTAGGTCTTTTTATGCAGTTTGGCTACTGTGGTTCTGAAGTTGTGCACTTCTGCAGGATCCGGTGTCTCTAAAATATACTGAGATTTTTCTACTTGATTAAAGAGTTACTGTTTTCCTTTTAGATCATATGTTAATATGGATATTATTAACAATTAAGGTGTTATACCTGATTCTTTCTCTCCTCTTTAGACCATTAGATTATCCCCACCGAGGTTACAGAACTATCAGCATACGGTGGGCTTTATGAAAAAAGGTAATGGCTGATGACTTACCTTGTTTGTCTCACAATTTCAGATAAAAAGCAAGAAATCACTGAATCATGTTGTAATCATGTCACGAGCCTGAGTAATTCTCTGTGTTATATTGTTCTACAGGCCCGGACCACAACCCACCTTCCACAAAGGTGACAAGGAATACACACAAGACTGTAATTATGGACAAGTAAGCACTGAGCCTATTGATATCAAGTTGATAAAGTGAGACAACCATAGAAAGAACAAAGATGCATTTGCTCACATTTTCTCTCACAGTGTCATCTGATACAATTTAAGTATCGCAGGTCAATCTTTAAACTTTGCTCCTTGTTTGCACTGAAGCAAAGCCAGTGTTAATAATCTGTCAGTCACAAAGTGAAGGCCACATTGGTTGTTCTCATTATATTACTTTAATTTGCATTAGCTTGTGTAACACAATCAGCCATTGGAAAGTAAACGTCTCTTTCTTTTTGTACTTCACGCATTACAATAACCTGTGACTTGTGATGCATCGTGAACCCGATGACCTGCGTCATTGACATTCTGGTTTCGTACCACATTGTAAACATTTGTTTTATTGCTGAAGTTGGAACTGCAGTTTGGCACTTCCACCATGGCTTCTTCTTTCACACCTGAAGGTTGCCACAAGATGTTAATGTGTTAGACCAAATGGGCTAAGCTCTACAGCTCTTGCGTAAACCTGCCTAAACAGTTGGGTTTAATCGAATAAAATGTCAACAAAAATGAGGGCACGCATATATCAGATAAAAGCACACACATTTAGGCTCATGCAAACTAAAACAGTTTCCATAGTGGTTTGGTTACAGCTGTGCTGGCTCTGTGTTTTGATAGTAGAATAGTTAAATAAACCATCTGCAGAGCTTGCCAGCATCACTCATGCTGTGTTGTACTGACTATCAAGCCCTGAGTATAAGCTGTAACATAAAAAAAAACTTTCCTCATTACACAGACCTGTGCCGTTTTTGTTTTGTCCTTTTGTGTTACGGCCATTTTAATGTTTCCTCTTTTGTATACATTCAGGAAGCAAGAGAGTCATATTGCCTAAGGTAACTCTTAAAACTCTAAAACTGACTGAAGCACTATCCAGATATGGACGTTTGTTTCAAATCCAGTTTTGTAACATATTTGGCAGGTTGGACCTTTTGACTGGGGCAGTCTGGATTAGTTAATGGCTAAATATTTTAAATTACCCAAATATTTTTTCTTCTAGGACACCCATCTTTTGTGACTTTTGTGAGGTTGAGCTTGCCAGTGGGCAGGAGCTGCAGGATCACTTGGACAGCAAGTGTCACTGGGACACACTGGAGCACATTCAGCAGAATAATAAATATGATGATCTAACAATAGCATTCCTTCAGGTATGATCATCAACCGTACAGTGAAATGCATTTCCAATTAATGTATTTGACAGTCTTCTTTTTCCCAACTTTGCATTCTTCATGTACCATAGATGCATAAACAGATGTCTGGATTGTGATAGTTCTTTTTAAAAATATATTTTTGTAGGAAGTGATGCTGTGTAAAAGCCACCATTGCAGCCAAGCAGTAGAGGACAACGCACTACAAAGTAAATACATTTGTTAAAATGAAAAGTCAGAAACTGAAAGAGGCGTGCCTTCTGTTCCTGACAAACTAAAAAGAAATACCTGCAGCTAACTTGGATCTGATTGTGTTGTCAGCTCTGCAGGAAAATGACTGCTTGACAAAGGTGGAAATGTTTCATTGTGCTGCTTGCAAAGTATACATATCCACATCTGTAGCTGAAGTGCAGGCTCACATCACCTCTGAGGAACACATCTCTTGCACGAAGGTAACACTGGTGGCCTACAAAATATTCACCCAGATGTGCTTTCTTGAAATATCTTTATCTGCCATTTATTATGCTTGTTTGACTTTCCTGAAGGAGTTTGAAGTGTATCAGAGACATGCTTGCCTCAGCAAAGCAGAAGCCATGATGAAGGAGCTAAAACCACAGTTTGAACACTTCCTGAAGGTATTTTGCAAGAAATTTCCAAAGTGTTCACTGTACTGGAAAAGCTGCTTTGCATAATAGTACAAAGCCAAAAGCAGTTGGGGCTTTGATGTTTAAAAAGTCATAAAAATAAATGACAGTTCAAATGCAGAATACTTAATATTAAAGATTCATATTTAACTAGTAAAATATATTTTATTAGTGTGTGTAATATGTAGCTAAGTACATGGGAAGTAAAGTTCTCTCTTGAATTCTAACTTAATTGAATTGTTTTATGAAGTGAGATGCCAAATTTAAAGGCTACATTGTACATAAGTCAACAGCAAATTAAATATTTCTATATCAAGTTATTAGAGAAAAAAAAATGAACGCATTCATTTCCACTCTGTGAACTCTATGCTTGATTAGTAGCACAAGCAAATGATACCCTGCACAGCTAGTAGTAATTAATAGTAATTAAAGTGGATACACTCAGTGTGCCTGCAGCTCGAGATGTAACTAAACTAATTCTTTTCCTTCAGGGTGGCAGCCCATTTGAATGACAGCGCTCGCTGGATGCACCGTTGTTCACACTGAGGTGTTGTATGTGCCGGATGAAGGGACAGACAACTTTACCGTTCATGAACACACATAACTACAGTCCCAGTACTCGTGTAATGCTAACAGACATGCTGTTGTGGGTCTGTGAACACAATACAGCTTTTCTTTGTTTATATATAGTTTGCCATTTCACAGCTGCCTCATGTTACGTTGACTCCACCTACTTCCAGATAATCTCCATCTGGTTGCCCGTAGACGATTACATTTGCAGTTCTGTAAATAATAATACTTTGTAATTTACACACAAGAATGTATTACCTATTTTTAAAAACATAAATGCAACAATAATTTGAAAAAAGTCAGCTTGTTTCTTTCTTTTATTTAGAACAACACAAATGTTTTAAGCATTGTATCTGTGTGATATAGTACATTTAAAATTAAATTATTTCAAAACAGTATATTTAAACATTAAATATAGGTGACATGTATGAAGGGCTTGGTCAGCACGGGTTGTGCGTGTTAGGTCTCGCTTTTTTTTTCTTCTTCCTCAACCACCTTCAGTTTAATTCTTGTTAGAAACGACGCAGTTACTGAAATACTATAAAACACTTTTTCTATGCATGACAAGTTTGCAGACATTTTTTTTTCCTTTTTGCACTTTCAAAATATTTCTCTCAGTAACTCTGGCCTGAAAAGAGACTGTGGGCTTTGATTTGACTGTGTTGCAGTACATAGGAAACATGGATTTATGTGAATATTGATACAGAAGTGCTCCCAGAAACTGACTCAAACCATGAGAAATCTGAGGTAAAAGTTGTCTTCATTAGAAATGGATTCCACACTACATTACTGCATAAAACAAAACAGTCTGTCCACTTGGAACTGTGTTCCAAAAAAATGGACCATGTAAAAACAGACAAAAGGTAACAATATCCAAAATAATTGATTTTTTTATCTGTCCAAATGTTCAAATGTGTACAATATCTCAGACATTGAGCAATACTGTACTTTTGGCCAGTAATTTGTTGAATTAAAAAAAAAAAAAGTGAAAGAACATCCAGTATACATACACATACAGTCTAGTGAAATCTAAAAAGGTCCCCACTGGCCTCATGAGGCAGCATGTGTGACTGTCAAAGAGCTGTCTTGGTCAGTCTTGAAGGTTGGGGTGTCTGTGGGCAATGAGGTGACCTCTACCATGCCTAGCCCAGTGTGAGGGACGCTAGTGTTCATTATGTGTCTCTGTAAATGTTTAATCCAGTCCTCCTGAACTGACAAGGGACCCTGGAAGACCAGGTCACAGAACCTGGAAAGATGAGAAGAAAACCATAATAAATACACATTCAGACCACCGGTTATCTGACAGCACGAGACTGGGAAACAACTGGAGTAAGAAAAAAGAAATGAACCTGCAGGTGAGCCTGTACATTTCCTCTGGTGTTTGAGTTAAGGGCAGTGTCTTCTTTTTTGAGCCAGGCCTTGAGCGTGTCCTGACTGCTTTACAGTCAATTGCTGAAAGACAATTTAATTTACAGCCCAACATTTTACATTACAGCAGATTTCACATTGTAATGGAGGAAAATCTTCAACTACTGGAAGACTGTCCATTGACGTTTCAGCAGTAGTTCTTTGAATGTGTGGACATTTCTGACTTTTGCTTTATGGTTGAGTGAGGCAGAGACGGGGACCTGGATCAAAGCATGATCTGCGCCTGCAGGAAAAGTGGGTCCTGACAGCTTGAAGCCATCAAGAGGTCGCTCTGCAATTAAAATCCTTGCAGAGTCTCAAAAGCTGATGCTCTCCTACATTCCTACCTCAGGGAGGACACAAATAACCACTGGTGCACTAAATATAACTAAGATTTGGACATCACAGCTCCTTTTGGTTTCCAGCTACACAGTTTTATCAGGCTGAGATTTCCGCTGCTGTATCTAAAGTGATGCTTGAAAGTTTGTGAACCCTTTGCAGAAATATGACCTAAAACATTGTCAGAATAAGAGAATCCAGTTAAGCAAGATTTTTTTTTAAATTACATTGTCATTTTTACTTAGCAATCCAACATTAAATATCTCATTAAATATCTGTGAGTGGTAAAAATATGTGCACTTTGCTTTTAGTAACTGCTGCAACAGGGTTAGGACTCTGACTTGGCCGCATTGCCTTCATTCTTCTTTAACCTTAAGGCAGAAATACTAGTGTGAAGGTCATTGTATTGCTGCATGACCCACTTTCTCTCTAGAGATTCACTGTGCAGACAGATGTCCTGGTTTTCCTTTAGAATTTGCTGATATAACTCAGAAATCATTGTTCCATCTGTGATGGAGAGTCATCTTGGCGTAGATGCAGCAAGCTAGGGCCAGACCATGATACGACCATCTGCTCCTTTCCCTGCCATGCACAGCCTTGTTGTTTGGCGTTCTCATAACAGTCTCATGAACATTTGCCAGTGTGAAAACGGCATCACCCTGGGTTCCTTTATGATCACATGAACTACACACCTTGCTCTTGGGTGATCTTTGTGGGTCGACCACTCCTGGGGAGGGTAACAGTGGTCTTGAATATTTTCCATTTGTACACAATCTGTCTGATTGTGGAACGGTGGAGTCCAAGCTCTTTAGAGATGATTTTGTAACCCTTTCCAGCGTCATGAGCATCAACAACCCTCTTTCTGACTTCCTCAGAGAACTCCTTTCTTCTTGGCATGATGCCCAACCACATGATGAAATTCAGAGAGATTTCTGTTCTTAAATTACAACAGGACACACACACCTGATTGTCATCCCGCTGATTGAAAACATCTGACTCCAATAACATCTGTGAGCAACACAGATAATATTGGATCATCTGAAGTTGTTTTTGGTTACATTTATGCAAAAAGAAACAATTCTAAAAGGTACTACTCAGTTGTGTCATCTGGAGGTTTTATCTAGCAGCAGAGCAATTTTTACGAGCGGGTGCTCACTTTTTAATCAGGTGCATATGAAAACCAGTATTTGGATGATAATGTGATCTGTGAAGATCATGTGTGACGGTTTAATGCTCTTCCACTAACTGATAGCTCGTCACAAGCCAAGCTGAGGGAAAAATGTTTGACGCCTCAATGTGCTTTGGTGAGAAACCACAACTATGTTCATTTATTTAAAAAAATGTAATATGACGTCTTTAAATCTTTAAAAAGTTGCTTTAATTTCTAAAGGCGTGTTCATACACTTGTAATGCTAAAGATTTTGGACCAGCCCTGGACAAGAATGCAGCTCCAGAAGGTGTTTCGAAATCTCCATTTCTACAATTCAGAAGGACTTGGATCTTTTTTCAAAGATGTACCAGTAAAAATCAGGAGAATAGCAATGAACATGTTCCAATTTCGAAATATGTGTCTATTGGAACACACAACCAAATCAGAGGTCACCCCTTTGTGTGATAATGGGCCGGAACTTGTACCTCTACACCACCTTCTACAGTAACAAAAAAGAAAAAATTTGCTCAAGAATGTTCATACCTATGAACTGGTTTCAAAAATATGTGTAGTTTAACCAGCTTACAGCATCTGATTGCTTTTTGTTTGCATGTGTAAGCTTCATCCAGAGGACAGTTTTAACATAGTGTGAGAAATAATCTCCATGGCTGTAAGCACGTCACATGACCATTTACATACACTGAGCATGTGTGTGCTAGCGCAAAAAGGAAGCAGATGTTTTGTATAATATATTTTTTTTGTCTAATGTGGAACTGTTACTAAAACTGTGGTCTTGGCTGGAGAAAACCAGCTGGGAACTGTTGCAAAGTCAATGCTGCAACAGGGTTACAGGGAGCATTATCCGGTACCAGAAGAAAACACAGCCATGGGAAAGGAGCAGAAATGAAACCATACCAGTTTTGTGCACCTAGCTGCAATGTTTTGGCTTATTTTTAGTGACTGATAAGACCCACTCAGGAAGAAAACAAACTAAATTCTGGAGTAAAACTCAGTTAGCAGTCTAAGGGGACATAGTAGTGCGAATGATAAGTGTACCTAAATGTTTTAAGAAGAAAACATACAAGTGAGTTGCACCCTAGGTCTAAAGATTTTACTAGTGGCACTTACTGGTTCCCTCGAGTAAGGCAATCCTTTTTCTTTTTGCATATGCCCGGAGGTGATTAGACAGTGCAACTCCACTGTGAAACGTTGCATTGCAATGGATGCACACCTTCCTGTTGAATTCACCCTTCTCTGTGAAAAGACAAAAACAATCAATAAGAAGAGAAACATGAATACAGAGATATATTGATGCTTACGCATTAGCAGCGTTGAGAAGCTGTAGTGCCAGACACTGGCAACTTTACAATGTCTAAAATAAA
>VUQK01002702.1:0-12453 GCA_015106715.1 Bujurquina vittata
ACACCACAGCAACAGTCAAGAAAGGTCTCCAGAGGCTTCACTTCCTGAGGTGCTTGAAGAGAGCGCGTCTCCCACAACAGCTGCTGGTGAGCTTCTGCAGGTCAGCCATCTAGTCCCTTCTCACATACTGTATCTCAGTATGGTACTCTGGCAGCACTGCAGACAACAGGAAAGCTCTTCAGCGCATCATCAAAACTGCTGAGAGGATCACCGGCACCCAGCTCCCCAGGATAGAGGACATATACAGGACCGGTTGTATTGGTTCAGTGTCTGGAAAAGAATCACAACTGACAACAATTTCTATTTACCGCTACCGCTAGTAAATTTTCTTTGTGTGCAGGATGTGATCAGATGACCTGTGCTGCCCTGAGGTTTGCTGCTCTTATTGTATTTACATAACTGAATTCAACAAGATGTAACCCAATATTTCACAAGCTACCTTGGTTGAGTTCGATTCCCTCCACTGACAGTATACTGTTTATACTTTGTTTATAGTACACATTATAGAGTTTGTATAAAGTTGGAATTTAGTGAATGCATCTGAGCACCATCCGCTTAAATTCAAAGTTATCTCTGCTACACTTGATGTAACATAACTCTGACCATGAACACCACAACCACTGTGCACCAGTCTAACACAGATCTTTACTATAAATTTACCACAGTGCAGCAAACTAACCTGTTTATCATGCAATAAACTACTGAATATTTTTTATGCAACCTCTGAATAACACAGTTAGCATATCTCAGTTTGTCTTGCAGGACACTTCACAATATGAAAACTGATAACTTCACATTATCTACAGATCCAAGATCTGATTTAGAAAATAAAAACATCGCATGTAAGTTTTACATTTCCAGTTCATCAAATATCACTGAGCCATCCTTATCTTTACCTGTCCTGCCCTTCTTACGTCTTTCTCCATCTCTGAGCGGCGTTATCGCTCATTCTGGGAACTACAGAAGAGTCTGTTACTGAAAAATAAATTCTCAAGCCCAGATACCTGAAAACTCCACTTTAGTACAGTAATGAAGTATTTGTACTTTACTTTCTTACTGTTCTGGTTCTGTGGAGGGCTTTTTTTATAGAGCAACAAACAATTTTTCTGCTTTAAGGTGTATGTTTGCGAGTGTTGCTTTCTCTATCAGAGGAGCCACAGTATCCAGCTTACGCAGTGAGGATATAACATGACTGACAAGATAATTGACCTCTGAGGGAGTAAGGTTTAGGCAACTGCTCTGCACCATGTTTGCAAATAACACTGAAGAAGGTAACAGAGGAAAAATAATTTCCTTGAACTTAGTTGCTTAGTTGCTTAGTTGTAAAGAAATTTATTCCCCAGTCATTTAATATTGTAAAATTAAGTTTTATCAAGAATAGTCAGACAAAAAAAAGAGAATACTGTTTAAGGTTCAGTTTTTATGCCATATGTCTGGACAAGATTGAGAGTGTAATTAAAACGGTGAGTCAGCTTATTTGCAATAGACAGTTGAGTCTAATAGTGAATTAAATGAAGTGTTATTTCAGCATCTATATATTATTTATCTAAACTGAGGACTAAATCAGATGAAAATAGATGACTTCAATGATTTAGGGTGCATGAGGCTTAGAGACAGGCTTTCAAATGAATTAAAACTCTGGGTCTCTGGATGATTGAGAAGATAGAGTGAAAAATTGCTTTGAGGATTTGGACAGTTAGTATGATTCAGGGGTGTTAAACTAACATATTCATCATCCTGTAACCAGATTTATATAATGCAGAATGAGTCATTTGATCCATTTTTAAATTATTTGCTAACAGGGACTTAGAAGAGAGAGACTGCAGTTAATTAACTTATTCTTTAGTGCATTTAGTGAATTTTTACACCCACATAGTCTTTTAAAGATTCTTTTTTTTTTAAGTTAAATAAATGCAGCCAAAGTTCTTGAAATGGGAGCTGATCAAGCCAAAGAGGGATGGATGCATCTCTCCTAATGTGCACGTTTTCCAATTATCTATAAAGCCCAGATGGTTTTCTGGACACCACCTGGACAGCCAGCGGTTCAAAGATGATATGTGGCTGTACACATCATCGCTCGTCAGAGTGGGGAAGGCAAAAGCTAGAAAGCAAAGGGATTCATCACTGTCATTGGCCGCCTCTTCAGTCGCTCGCTTCAAAGCTTTATCACAGGCCTTGTCCACTTTGCGCCTCCAACTGTTATTTTGCCTGCAGCTACTTGAATTTCCCAAATATCATTTAATTTCACCTCCAGTGTGTACACAGCTTAAGAACAGAGTCACAAATAAGCCTCCAAAGCTACAAACAGGCTACATTTGTTTCAAGTATACGTAGAAAGGCAGAGGAATGAAAAAAGCATGTGACACATGGAGCAGTAACCTGCCGGTGAGTCAGCTGGAAAACCCAAACATGTTAGTCATTGTTGTTCAAAATATTGTTTTAATCCACAGACTAATATTTTATATGGATTAATATGTAACATCAGGTGTAATCTTTGGGAAACTGTTTTATACAAAGTGCAACTTGGTAGCTTTATGTTTAAGTGATTCTTACAGGCATAAAAAACAAAAGCAAAACAGCTTTACTCAACCCTTTGGATGAGTTCATGAAAGCAGGGTTATTCAATAATATTTTCTTTTGTTAGCAAAGAATAGCATCAGTTGTTTAGTTTTCCTTTTTTTAAAAAAAAACATTGTTTTCTTCTTTAATGGTTTAATTTTGTTATTTTTTTTTTTAACTTTCATTAATTCATTTTTACACTCTCTGCTAAAGATGCAGTCATTCAGTCATTTAAGCCCATAACAATGTTTCATTAACATAAAGATGTTGTATTTTCTCTTTGGAGAACTCACAGCACAGTGTTATGGCTGCATCATAAAAACAGCATATGTTCCACAAGCGTGATTCACTGAAACTAAATGCTGAATCCTCTCCAAATGCACAGAGCTTCCTCCTTTAGCACTGCATGCTGTCCTGTAACTACACTTTCTGTCAAACCAGTTTGTCCTGTGGAGGAACAGGCTGAGAGTTCAGGGGGATTCTGAAAGGCTTTTTTCAGCTCATGGCTGAAACTCACAATCATTTATTGAACGGCAAATATGTAAATTCCAGTCAGTCAGTCAATTGACTAATAATAGCAAAGTGCAATGACATTTCACTGTTTTGTCGAAGAGCATAATTGTTACAATAACAAAATAACACAAAAGTTTCACCAAATGAGCACATTCAAAAATGTAATTCTTCAAATTTAACAAAATAACCAGATGAGTAAACGTGTCAGGCTGATAGAAGCTGCAAGCCCTTTGTAGCTTGAACAAAAGCCTTGAAAGTCAGAGGTAAATATACAAAAAAGCTGATTACAAAGTAATGTTTCACATTTAAAACATCAGTGTTTATATAACAATGTTAATTTGTTAAAAGATAATTACCAATCTTCACACATAACACATTGAAGCTGTATTTCTCCTTCATGTTGATGAATGTACTCCTGAACGTTTCCATCTCATCCTTCAAAAAGAAAGCATGCTTGGGTAAAGTTATACCCAGATAAAATCACTCTTGTGTATAAACATAAGCACATGTAGTTAAATATATGTGGCCATATTATAAGTATGTTTTTGCTGGATTCAGCGATGCATTGTCAGTGTTGCTATGAAGTGATAAGATCTCTTCCATTTCTGCTTTTTTCAGCTGAGACTTTGTAGATGGTGCATCACTGTGTTTAGATCTGATAGATTCTGCTCTTTTCATCTGTGACGTTGATGAAAGAGCCCATGATCTCTCTGAGTCCTGTTTCAAGCCCTGCTCAGGCACATTCTCCCAGGATGGAGGGCTTGTGTACTGCTGAGGCTTTGCAGTCGCTCCGTCATAGCTTTGAAGCCTGGGGTATTTCATGCCAACAGGGAGCGTCTCTGCTAATGACATCTGTTTGCGATACGAACTGATCTGGCTAGACGCATTGGAGGAGCGGACCATCAGGTAACGGACAGAGGGGCTCTTTTCTGTTTCATGGGCTTTGCTGGGGCATGAGGAACTGATCAACAAACCGCCTCCCAGAACAAGCAGAACAGACGCTCCCCAGCCGATGTAGAGACAGGCTCCAATCTCCCTCTGCTGAGCATTTGTAGAGGCACTGTAGAAGTCCTTCACTAAAGCCCCAGCCACCCATGATGTAGGAATCAAGCAGAACAGACCCCCGGCTATCAACGCCGCCCCTGCCGCTACAGCCACTTGTCTCTTGACCCCACCTCCCTTTTCATCCAAAAAGTGGGTGCACTTTCCTCCAACAAAGGCCAAAATGAGGCCTGCTCCACCTACAGTGATCGAAATGACAGTAAGAATCCTGGCAGCCTGCAGGTCATTGCTGAGAGCAAGCATGGAGTCGTAAGATTTACACTGCATGTGGCCTGTGCTTTGGACCACACAGCTCATCCAAATGCCCTCCCAGACTATCTGGGCAATGATGATGGAGCTCCCCACGAAGGCTGAGACCCTCCACATTGGCAGCAGGCAGCTGATGATGACCCCTGTCCAACCTAGAAGGCACAGGGCACTGGCCAACATCTGAATCCCCAATGAGGCCATAGTGTAAGACTGGAGAAAAGAGATTAGAAAAAGCCTTACAGACCTTTAAAAGATGCTTTGTGCTTTTCTTGATTCCTGCTGAGTTTCTTTTGCATCCGCTCCTTGTTTTTCTGGTCGCTCTTCTCTTCTCTTGTATCTTTGTGTGAGCTTTTCTTTGTCAGTCCATGTCAACATGTGTTGCCATTGTGATACAGCTTCATTTTGTGCGTATTTTTGTAGTGTTGTAAAGTATATATGGCATGGAAAGCCCAGTATATTTCAGTTGTCATTCTTCCTTCGGTAGCTCTTATTTGGCTCCAGGTGCATCTCAATTGAGCCTCACTTCATTTGTTTACAGCATATCTGTCCCTCCCCTTTTGTATCTTTAAATACACTCCTTCCCTGTCATCGTATCTCTTCCTGCTTGAGTTCTCTACCTAAGAGTGTTCTACTTTGTGTCACCTAAGTGACAGCCTGTGTGCTAATGGACAGGTGTAGAAGTGCCACACCCACTCTATGGAGAAAATAAAAGTGTGAAAGTTGAAAGATAGGCAGAGAGAGCGAGAGGGGGGAGGAGAGAGAGAGAAAAAGAAAATGAATTGGCAGTGACGTCATCCATTCCCTCCCTCATTATCTTTCCTCCATGAGAATAATTTTGTTATTCTGTCACTGACAGTCCCTCTGAAGAAATGTTGCATTTGATTAACAGGCAATTTACATGCATGTACTGTATTTGAATAATGTATGCATGCACAACACGTTCATGAAACAGGAGGGTGCAACACAGTATCCTGGGAGAAGACAATGTCCCCTCTAACAGTGTGCACTGTGCAGAAAAACCTGTTTGAAATATGCAAAAACGCCCGTACCACTCATAATCACACACACTGATGTAAACATGTGGCACCAAACAGAAGCTTCTAATCAGGCTCAGAAAAATTTTAAATTTCTACTGAGTAAATAAATATGACAGATGACTTGAAACTATACATTTAATTTGATATCTTTATTTAATGAGAAATATTTTGTGTAGATGAGCTCATTTGCAAGAATCTGCCAGTGTGAATCATTTGTTTTGTCTCCTCCAGTGCACAGTTTCTGTGCACTGGTTTTTAATACTAAAGATGATTCATGACAAACACATTTTTAACATACTTTGAGCCGAAATAGCGCACCTATGTATCGACTGTCTGACACAATAGACGAGTTCAAGGAACTGACTCACTAAAAAATCATGGGCATTAGTTTGTGTTTTTAACACAGCTATTCTAATTTGCTTTACAAATTAACGTTCAGCTGTGTTGTCTTTAAGATGTTTTTTAATCTTCTTGACATTTTGTTCTATAATGCAAAAAATGTTTAAAAATAAATACAAATGAAAAGTACTACATAAATGTTAGCATTCAGTCTTTTGTTAGTTTTCTGGCCTCGCTGACAGGAAGGGAAATGTGGCATAACCCGTTTGACGACCGTTTCATGAATGCTCAGAAAACCAGTTCTGCTGTTTCTGTACCATTTGTCATTAGAGTAGCTCTTCTGCCCATAAGATGGAAAAATGAAATAATAACAATGTTAATTCACAGATTTTATTGGCACATAATCATATGCAATTAGGCAAAATATGACATAAGCTGTATTCAGACAGTGAATCCAAATCAATCACATAACCATCAATGATCATCTAGTTTGACAGAGAGTATTAGTAACAGTAGTCTAAGACCAGGCCTAGACTTAAGAGAGTGGCAACACAGGCAGAATGGCAGCAGTGTTAAATACACAAGCATTGACTTTCACACGTGTACTCAAAAGAAAGTCTATGTAATATACAGATATAATAAAACAATATTATAATAATAAAAAAAAACCAGAAAACAGGTACGGTAGAAAACAACAGCAAGGGATATATATTAACAAATAGAACGAAAATACTGCATGTGTGTGTTCACACAGCACGTTTTGAAGGCAAAAAGAAAAACTTCAGTTACACAGTCGTACGTATTTTTACTACTTATTTTCCAATGTTATTATAAAGGTGTTATTATAAAGGTGGACTCAATAAAGGGACATAACTTTTGTTTTGTTTTGACAGAAGGCTGGATAACTAAACATATTCTTTATGAGATTCCACAGAGCGAGCCTTGGAATACCTAATGTCATAATTCTTCTCATCGTTGGATGGACATGAGCTGCAGAGAAGGCCTCCTCCCAGGAACAGCAGTGCTGCAGCGCCCCAGCCGATGTAGATGGCTGCTCCTAGCTCCCTCCTCTGCGCGTCGGTCAGGACAGGGTTGTAGAAATCACGAACAATGGTGTTAGTGGTCCAGCAGACTGGTATGAGCACTGCGAGACCCGCGATGATGAAGACAACTCCAGCAGCTATAGATATTCTGCTCTTTTGCCTTTCATCTGTCACAAAATTTGTGCACTTGCCCCCGACCACAGCAAGCAGAATCCCAAAGAAGCAGATGATGATGGCGATGACGATGAGAGCTCTGGCAGCCTGCAGGTCTGGAGGTAACTCTAGCAGAGAATCGTAGACTTTACACTGCATCTGGCCTGTACTCTGGATCACACAGTTCATCCACAGACCCTCCCAGATGATCTGAGCTGTGACGATGTTGGCACCAATGAAAGCAGTGACTTTCCATACTGGGAGAGCGCAGATGATGATAGTCACCAGAAAGCCGATGATGGCCAAAGACAAACCCAGAAGCTGTCTACAACCAGCCACCATGATGACGCTCTGTTGTCAAAAAGGTGAAAAAGCAAAGATGTCTGAGAGAGAGAAATTCAGCAGGTAGTTGTTCTTATTGTCCAAGCAGAGGAGACGCTGACTGTGGCTTTCCCCTTTACTGGTTATATTGTAAGAGAAGACAGAGGAGGAGTTTTTCTTGTGTTTTATCTAAGGTCAAACAGGTTGTGAAGAAATGCCACCCAGCTGGTTTTCATCATAACACCTGTTGAGAAGACAGCCAAGTTTCAGACATACATACAATGGCTGACAAAATCACAAAAAACAAGACACACAGCAATACTGATTGTCATCAATGCAATTTTTTAAGCTCCGAGTTATTGAACTGTCATTTTTACCGGGACAATATTTGCTTGGTTGATACTGAGTACACAAACTGAGACTTATCAAGTGACCAATACTGAAAAAAATGATATTATATTGTGGCAATCTTAGTTTCAGTATCAACTCTTTTTTTCTTTTTTTTAATTCAGACCCTTTTGACGAAACATGAACTGAATATACATACATGCTATCTTTTTCTATTTCTATGTGTGAAAAATGTGCTACTGGAACTGTAATTCATCGAAGATGTAAATGCAGAGAACTCATGACTTTCAAAGTGACTTCATTGCCAACCGATACCTGCTGCTCATAGATTAATGGCATGTAGGTGTTAGAAAGCATGTGACGTGACTTCCTAGGATGATACTCTCTGTTCTCCTGGGTGAGTCAGGTAAATGGTAATGATACTGTTTTGTTTTTTTTAAACCTCAGCCATGTTTTATTGAGCGCTTTAAAGCATATCTGTCAATCACACACACACGATCCAAAATGGTCATGAGTCACCACGCCAGGTGCTGTTCCCTAGAGTTTGATGTCCACAAACTATATTTTTCCTTTTTTAAATTGTGTGAAAAATACATGATCTAAGCAGTTAAAAAAATGGATGAACTGAATGTACTGTTTTATTTGTATTTTTTGCATTTGTTAAAGCTAATATTCAAAGAGTACAAATGCACTGAAGTAAAAGCCAAAAGTGAAAAAGACAAAACAAACAGACTTTTTTTAAAATGCCAAGAACAGACCTTTTTCAGGATTTTCACAGGAATGGGAGTGTGATGTGGCAGGCGCAATGATGGGGGTTTTTTTTTATACTTGCATGTTTTTAAACATATTTATTGCATGCTTTTTTTATTGAGTTTTTTACTTCCTGCCATATGGGCAACATCTGCTGGGGTACGATGATAAAGAATGGGCAAGCAGCAGAGAGGAGCAAGCAGATGAAGGAGCAAGCTGGGGCTGCAGAGAGGACACAGAGAAATGGCGAGAAACCGTAAAAGAATGGACTAAGGGACTGGAGCTGACCCAAGCTAAAGAGGAGAAACAGCAGAGCTGATACAGCGATGACCATGGGAGAAAATAACAAGGGACTTTGTAACGTGGCGAAGGATAAAGAAACCTGTGTTGCAATGGCCATAGTTAAAAAACTGAAATGCATGCATGATGTTTTGCTAGACTCCAAGCTTGCCTTGTTTTAATTTTATTTAGTGGTTCTTGATAAATGGCATGCTTTTTTTTTTTACATACTTGGTTGCCTCCCATTTTTGTTTATTAAGCTGCCCTCTGCAGGAATTTAATGCATACATGGCAGCTCATGCTGGCCATGTATCCAGTCTCTCACCACAGTTTAAACTTGTAAAATCTGCTCTGAAATGATTTAACTGTAACTGTTGAATAATGCCAAATTAAATGAACAAAGACGACTCCTCATCTCCCGTGCGTTTATCATTTCCTGCTCTGATCAAAAGAACATAATACTTTTCAATTAAAATAATAGCGACAATAAATATATTTTAATCTTCATTTGGTGACACCCCGACATAATTCAGAGCCAGGATGAGTTATTGGCATTTTTAAAAAAAATCCCTGGGAATGAGGAGGACTAACAAGCCACAGCTAAAACCTCGTTTTGAGGATTAACTAACAGTACCAACTCCCAGATTTCTATCAGTGACCACAGGATCCCGATCTGAAAGGTGAGCGGAAGACCTTTTCTGAACATCTGCACATTGAATTATTAAATTAATGGCCACTGATTGGAGAACAGGAGGAGGTGTAATCAGTAAGTCTTTTCAAACAGCTAGAAGTATAAGAGATTTAGAGACAAAGTATAGAGTTAAAGAGTCAATAATGAGTAGAAAGAGTAAAATAGGTAAAATGAATCGCAGGTAATGAGTCCTGTTAGATCCCACAGGTAAAGCTGTGACGCTTTCTCCGTTTAAAAAAGGGTCCTGGTTACATTGTCAGCAGGGTATTACCCCAACTGATTCAATGTAGGACTCCTTAAAGCTGTGGCGAGGTGACTCGCCTGGCTTCTGACCACCGTTAATCCTGTCATCTGCCCCGCTTCCTCTTTTCCTCTGGTGCAGCCAGTAGAGAGGCTTCCTGCAGCTGGGCCCAGAGTAAAGTCCTGACAGTTATAGATGGCTCACCCCATGGATCCGTGCACTTGTTACGTGCCAGGTTAATATTTAAAGGCTAGGCGAAAGCCCTAGGGATCAAAGTTAGTTTTAAGTGTATTCAAAGACTATTGTGACCAAAATAGAGCTAGATGGAATAGCTATACTTGCCTATGATTTTATGATCATGAAACAAGTTGTACCATATAGGGGGGAAAGGACTGTCAAAAGAACTCTTATGACTTTTTATGATGAATTTTATGTGGCAGGTTGGCTCAAGGAATCAGCGATGGATTAAAATCAAACTTCAATTAAAATTCAATCTCCAAAATCAATTCAATTGAAATCAAATAATCTATTTTAATCAAAATGAATTACCTATGAGCTGGTTGAGATGTGGAGGAAGTATCCAATTTGGAGGAAAGGTTTCAAGTGGGTCACTTGTGCCTTAGCGACCATACCCTAACTGCTGCCTTTAAGTGGTGGAAAAAGGGAAGTCCAGTAGAAAGATGTTTCTGTTCCTCGGTTAAATCCCTTATTTGCAATCCTCATGTCTTGTTAGGAAATCCTCTCTTCAACTCAGTACAAAGTCGAAAGAATAGAAGTCCATCGGCAAAGAAACACCTGGCTTCAACTGCTAGCAGGGGGAATCCGAGCAGAAGCTCTCGAAATTCTCAACTTGATGCTTTTGCACACCATTTTTTATGGCCTAAATCTAAGACACATCCTAGTTTTCATACTTTAGCATAACAGATCATCACCCCACTGTTCTTATCCAATTGGGGGGCTAAACTTAACCAGTACTTCATCTCCTGGGCATCAGTTTCAAGTTGCTCTTTTTACCTTTAGCTCAATTGATTAAACAATCTTCCTTAATACACTGCATATGAATCACTTCTGCATTTAAGACACGGACTCTTTCTGCACTTAATATTCTGATCTCTAACAATTTATAATTTTGAATTATAATTACCCATTGAGTACCAGGCTTAAGCTATAAGGCTATCAAGATCGCCGCTTACTTGACAGTCCGAACGATTTTGGCCAGTTCTTTAGAAAATACCAATTCAGGGGACGTTTTGGGTTTCGAGGGGCCTTTATCTCTTGAAATGCAAATAGAACATTTGTCTTTGACATAATATTTTTTTGATAGTGTCAACACTTCTGTTCTATGAGGCTCATTGTTTTAAGAACATTCATTTCAAGACAATTATGAAAGCAACTAAAGTCCTTTAAAATCCACAAGAGAGAAAAGTAATAAATAATAGGCAGAAATGGATAGCAACAGTCTAGCCCGAGGTCCGAATAGCTACCGGACTAGGATTAGTGTCCTTTCCGGGGGATGTTTTGGTTTAAAGGTCTATTAATTCCTCTAAAATGTAAAGGAGAACATTTGTCTTTAAGATCGACCCTTTTGAAGCAGAGCGGCACAGACTGAACGCGTCAGCGTCTGCGGCTCCACTAGAGGGGGATTTAAACACTTGTGGTCTTCACGGTTCCTTAATTATAAAAGCAAGCTACGTCCTTTAAAAGACTGAAAAGGGAAGCAGGGTTTTAAGGTCCCTCGCTTTATTTTGAAAACACAAAAGCAAGCAAATTGACTTCTGTTTTTAGAATAAAACATAAAACAAACCCCCTCGGAACAGGAAGTTGGGTTTAGAGTTCCCTCAGTAATTCTCTAACAAAAGATGCTTGTTTCAGAATTAATCGTATAATGCAGGCCCCTGTGATGAAGAAATAAAGATAAAAGAGTTTTTAAATGCTGGTACCTTAATATTGTTTTGTGATTGTAGTTTTGGACTGACTGGACTGACTCTCTGACTATCTGATGGAACGACTGACAACAGAGGGGTGTGAAAAAGACGAGCTTAAAACTTAGAGTGACATCTTCAAAATAATCAGTAATGTAAAACCATTGCGTTCAAATTTCAAAGTACAAAGGAGATACATCTCCATTTAAATTGGATTAAAAGTGCTGCTTAGGCTTAACAAAGGAAGCAAAAATAGCCAAGTAATTCTGAAATTAAATCAGACAAGGAAAAAGTTTATAATAACAAGCAAAATTCATAAATGTTTCTGATTGTGTCTCTGTATTTCTCTGTCGTTTAGGCTGTCAGAGTGTTATGTGTGTTTTGCTCCGTTTAGGATGTGTGCGCCTTAGAGCCTGCTGATGTGCGTATCTGGTATGTGTGTGTGTTCTGTATATGAAACGTGTGTGTTAGGGCTTGCTAGGATGGGAGAAAAAAAAATTAAAAAGGAAAAGGAACGCTTGCTTGGTTTGGTTTGGTTTGGTTTGGTTTGGTTTGGTTTGGTTTGGTTTGGTTTGGTTTGGTTTGCGTATGCGTTTGGATATGAAGCCACTGTGTAAGGAAGCCTTGGCTGCGTATGTGTGAAGCATGCTGCTGTGAGTGCGTGTGCTTATATAACAATTAGAAAAATGAATTTGAACCTCAAAGTATTTTTGAAAGGAATTTGCATTTCCAAAAGGTGTGACTTCATGCTTTACCCCTAGGAACCAACATTTAATGTGGATATAACTTGTTATTGCAAATGCAGAAATGGAAAGAAAAGAAGTTGTGAAAGGAGTCATATCAGTGGTTGTCTGCTCTGTTTAGCCTTGGAATGTGTGTGTGTGTGTGTGTGCGTGTGTGTGTGTGTGTGTGTGTGTGTGTGTGTGTGTGTGTGTGTGGGAGAGGA
>VUQK01002704.1:4391-16997 GCA_015106715.1 Bujurquina vittata
CTTCTCGTACTACGTTGTATCACGGCATCTGCAAAATGTGTGTGTGTGTGTGTGTGTGTGAGGACAGACAACAGCAAAACAATGCTTCTTAAATACTCTTTGTGGCATCTATTGGCAACATGCGTGTTGCTTTGTTCTGCGCACCGTTTCCACCTCGAACGCCCAATAAATAAAATAGCTCTTAAATACAAGCTGTGGGTTATAAGAGTGATACTGATTAGTATTTAAGCACCTGCTGAAACCTCCCGGATGACCCTGCCAGCATGCACCGTTGTGATAACCTGCATCATTATCTTGGTTCGTCTGCCTCTGTGGATGAAATTAACAGTTAGTGTGACCTGTGTAAACTTTATTAGATGCCAATCAGAGAAATGGCCATCTTCTATCCGTTTCCCAAAGAAAGTCAGTCTGTGTTTATCCGTCTGGTTGTTAAACGTCTTCTTTAGACGTTCTAATGTCGCCAGAGTTGAGAATCCCAAAATATGTGAGTCTGAACTCTGTGCGCCAGCATGCTTACACCCGTCATCTTCAGTGGTACTTCAGCAAAGAGGGTTTCATTGCTCGATTTCAGCTTTAGATGTTGTGTGTGTGGTGAGAAAAACACCCTCATCAGCGTGGTCACACATACTCAATATCGGCATCAAATCAGTGATATACAGATTCCACTCATGCCCCTCCACCCTTCCACTCTGCGAGTGTGGAGTCTGATGAAGGGTCTCTGAAGTAAGGGGGTAGGGTTGAGATACAGCAGCAACCTTTAGCATGACCTGGTAATCAGAATATTCAGCTGATGGATGTACTGAGATCATGTCTACTTCTTACTGAAGATGTTCCAATTCCGCTTAATTCAGATGTTCAACACTTTTGAAACTCATACTTTAATCATTGCATTGACAATATTGGCATTAATGATCAAAAATCTAAAAAAATAAAAAATAAAATCTGCAGAAAAGCTTCAAATTTTCTACATTTTCTGTATCGTACAACCATGGAGCTAATGTGAACAGGAATTGTTATTGGCTAATTCTGCATAGTTTTAATCCATCCGTCCATCATCTTCTGCTTGTCCAACTCAGGGTCGTGGGGGTGGGCTAGGCTAGGCTAAAATATTTAGTAAAATTAGGAAGCATTGAATGTTTACCACCCCCAAAGCTCTAAATTGCAGTGCAGAATTTTGTAGCACAAGTAATAAATGGAGCAACAAAATGCATCAATACGCGACTGAGGTTCAGAAGATCCCAGAAACATGGAGATGGAGCTCTGTGCAGGCTCACAGTGTTTAAAACCTGCAGTGTTTCAGTGGATGCTTCACTTAAAGATGTGTTGCTGCAGTGGAAAAAGTTACATGTTCAATCAAATTTCTGACCTGTCAACGCATTTTGTAGCGAAGGATTGTCACCGCAGGCATGCAGCAGCATATTTCAGTGCACGGCGCAGGGTCAGCTTCCATTTGCTGTGACGGGGGGATGAAGACTCGGCAAGCGACAGTCCAGCCGAGATGAAGCTTTGTGGGGAGCCGTGTGAAATTTCAGATGACACGGAGAGGCCGGGACTGCGGACAGCCGAGAAATCCTCTTCAGCCATAAATCCTCCAGGCTCCAAATCCAGTCCGCCTCTTGACTAAGCTGTAAATTCTCCTTACTGGACACTTCATTTAGTTTCTAATTCACACATGAAGCCTCTTAATTTGTGCAAAAGAAAAGGGGGTGTAGCAGATTCTAGGGATTTTTTTTCCCCGCATAACATTTTGGACAAGTAAGGATATTTTTGACACGAAGAAGCAATTTTTAAGCATTTTAATTTTGTACAGTTTTTTATAGGTTAAGTCCACCATGTTTTAGAGGTAAATACTAAAGTTTATCTCCACTACATTCGTCTGAAAGTTAAACTCACTGGTTCACAAATAAAGACTACAAAAAAGATGTTATCTCTATGAATATGGAATGCAGTGTTATCAATAAAATACTAATAAAAGTAGCTTAAATTTGGGTGCCTACATTTATATTAGTCTATTTCAGCAGTGGAAAAAGCGCACACACACACACACACACACACGAGGCTCGCAGAGTAAAATGCACAAGGCTTCACAAAATAACATGTAGGATAATTTTATGGCAAAAACCGGGGAATGATCCAAACCAGAACCAGAGCCAGAAGAGCCGAGCGTCACACTGATGTGATGATACAAGGAGATTTTCTGTGCGAGTCACCGGCTGACAGAGTTAAAAAGAAGGAGAACAGATGCGTGAATCGGGAAGACTGACAGCTGAAAGGGGCAAAGACGGGACTGATAAGGAAACGAGGAACCAGTGAAGGCGCCGCTGGCCCTCACTGAGGAGGGAAAGAGGCAAAGACAGGAAGTTAAAGCAACAGAGACGTGCAGGGGCAACGATAAATGCACACAGGAAAGACGTGCAGAAGAAAATAAAGCAGAGCCAAATGATTAAAAAAAAAGCTCATTTTATCTGCAGGTTTAAGTAACAGATGAATTCAAAGCAGTGTAAGAATATAAATACTCAAAACCTCCTTACACAGCTGCCGATTCATCGCTACTAAACATTGCAAGTTATCAGCTTTTTTTATTAATAAGATATTATAATCTCTCAAAAATATAAGTCCACGGAGCCTTAAACGCATCAGGTTTCTTATAGGAAAGGCTGAGATGAGTAAATATCAGAGGCGAGCAAACTGAGCGGGTATTGCAGTTGCTATCTGTGGTATGTGGAGAGGAGAGGGGGGGGTTAAAGCGAGGCCATGAGAGGCTCCCCAGCACGAGTTATTGCAGATACATCTGAGCAATGGAAAAGAACACCTCAAGCAGAGGTTAAAGAGTTGAATTCAATCCCTGCTTAAGCACATCCAAGACACTCCGAGCATCACGCAGTGAAATGTAATTGCTTTGAGGGAAAGTTAAGAGATGCAGTCTATATGTTTCCTGTGCTTCCTGGTCTTCGGTCCCTGTGAATCCTTGCAGAGTGCTTGTCAGCATTCTTGGTACATCTCCAACTCTTTGCGTGCTGCTTGTTCCCCTGGAAGCTTTTTCATACTATAAAAGAAATGAGTTTGACTGTCCCGGCTGCCTTATCGGCTTCGTGGTGAGAGTCCCAGAGGAAGAGCCTTTTTACAAATGCAAACAGTTTACATTGTTGTTGTTTTTATCATCCGACAGACCATAATTACTTTTACCACTAGAGCACGTGTAATGCCATAGCAAATTATCCCTGTATGAGTCACACGCAGTTAAATTCTGTTTAGCGTGCTTCCCTTATCTGTTGACTCAAAGGAAGACAAATGGAGGTTACTTTAATATTTATGAAGTCTCGCAGTAGTCTTACATTAGAAAGCCCTGATTTAGCATCAGACTATGTGAAAAATCATCTCCTAACAGACTCGCTCTCTCTTTCTTTGTCCTCTGTCCCCCCCCCCTCACCCTTGTGATCACCATCTGTTTATCCATATTGTGTGATCCTCTGTTTCTGGCCCCCATGGCTCGTCACCAGACGCTACTTTTGGCCTCCTGCTCGGTGTGTTTGTGGTCTGTGGCCTGGCACTGCTGGGACTTCTTACATTCATCTCCTGGAAGCTGTGTTGGGTGCCTTGGCGGACTAAGGCCCACTTTCCCAGTCCGTCCCTCGACCTGGCCTGCGGCCCACAGCGCTGCCCGCTCCAGCCGCCGCTCGCGTTGCCCAGTCCCCAGCAGACGCCGGTCACCATGGCAACAGAGAAGGTGAAGGACCCCATGGGCTCGATCGGTTTCCTGGAGGCCGCGGTGAAGATAAGCCATACCTCTCCTGACATCCCCGCCGATGTGCAGCTCTCCATGAGGGAGCACTTCCTGCGCCGCACGCAACGCATGCAACGGCAAACCACTGAGCCGGCTTCCTCCACTCGGTCAGTCGCATACATGCATGTGCATTTAAATCTGATGACACGTGAGACTGTCACATGTAGTTATTTACAATATGTGGACACGTGCAGAGGGTTACGTGCACGCGGAATTCAAGACGTGATGTCATCTAACAAGAAATAACGTGTGTAAATCAGTGTGTGTAAAGACCTCTTATTAGAGCTAATCTATCTAAATGTGATATTGCCATTTTAAATTAGAATGTTATATATATTTAAAATGTTACTAATAAAGTAGCTGCAGCTTTACAAGTAGAACTGTACATTTCCACATTGTTGCTAAGCTAACATCAGTGATTCATTTTGCCCATAATGCATTGGCATGTTCATGCAGCTTAATCATATACAGATATGGGTATGATTAACATGTTGTTGTCACGAAATGAAAGCAATAGGGTACATTCACTGGGGCATACATGCGAAAACCAGGTCAATTTTGACCACTGCTAGGGAACCTGTTCATGTCATAACATCTGATATAGATAAGAACCCCGAGGACAGGGGTGGGCAACTCCAGGCCTCGAGGGCCGGTGGCCTGCAGGTTTTAGATGTCCATACTGAGGAGGTAATTCAGCCATTTGATTCAGGTGTGTTGGATCAGGGACACATCTAAAACCTGCAGGACAGCGGCCCTCGAGGCCTGGAGTTGCCCACGCCTGCCTGGGGAGCATTAAGTGGCAGTGGCGCAGTGGGTAGGCGCTTGCCTTTTAACCGGAAGGTTGCAGGTTCGAGCCCTGTCCCTGTGCTGCGTTGTGTCCTTGGGCAAGACACTTAAACCACATTGCCTAAAGGTAGCGCCGGTCTCCGGCTGCATGACCGCAGATGCTTGTCTCTGGATGAGTGATCTGAAACCCTCATTTCGTTGTGTGCACAATGACAATGAGTTGCACTTACTTTTACTTACTTATTAAGCTGTGTCCTCACTGGAAGCCACGTGGCAACCAGAGACCATGCAAGGTAAATGGTATTCAGTAAAGTAAAGGGACGACATGGGCGAGACCCAAGACAAAGCTTTCTGAACTTCCAGGCGAGCGATTGAAACAGCTACCAAACACAATTAAAATTAAAATGAATGACAGAATGACCACAGGTGTCACACTGTAAGTCATCCATAAATGTTTTTAGCACGCAGATTAGCATGTTTAGCTTTGCCCCTTTTGCACTAGTACGGCCTCAGCTGGGCTTCACACCTCTACTATTGTGAGGAAGCTCAACTGGAATGGAAAACATCTGAAAGTTACGCGCTTGTGGAAAGGAAGCTTCTGAGTCCCTCCAAATCTGAAATAGATACCAGGAGAATTTGGGAAAAAAATCTTTTGAAACCAAGGAAATGTCAGAGACGCCTGGTGCATACGGGCAGCCTTCCTTCTGAAGGTTGTATTTTATTCAAAGCTATTTTTTTCTAAACTTACTTACATAGTTTCAGTGTCTAAATCTTGCCGAACAATGGCAGGAGGTACAGTCAAAAAGAAAAGTGCTGAAAAGTGCTAAAATTGTGTCAAAAGGGTTCCTTTTGCATTAATTATAACAATGTTAGTATGGTATAAGCTGACAGAGAGAATGCATTATCAGCTCAACACAACTCTTTAACACAAACTACAGCTATTGCCTCATTATTCCTGTCTTTTCTGTCGCTGCAGGCATAACTCATTCAAAAGACACCTGCCCAGGCAGATGCAGGTGGGCAGTCTAGACCTGGGAAATGACTACGTGGTGGACAAGGATGAAAAGCCCACCAGCATTGGCCGCATCCAGCCAGAGCTCTACCAGCAGAAGGCTCCAGAATCAGAGGACTCGCCCAAGAACAGCAGCAAAAACTGTGGCAAGATTAATTTCTCCCTCAAGTACGACTATGAAAATGAGTCTCTCCTCGTCAACATCCTCAAGGCAGTAGACCTCCCAGCCAAGGACTTGTGCGGCACATCTGACCCTTACGTGAAGATCTACCTGCTGCCCGACCGCAAGAAGTTCCAGACTCGTGTCCATCGGAAGACGCTCAACCCCACCTTCAGCGAGAGCTTCCAGTTTCCTGTGCCTTATGAGGAGCTGGCTGCCAGGAAGCTCCATATGAGTGTTTTTGATTTTGACCGATTTTCACGGCACGATATGATTGGTGAGGTTGTTTTGGAGAACTTGTTTGAGACGTCAGACCTCTCCAGGGAGACAAACATATGGATGGACATCCAGTACGCCACCAGCGTAAGAATCTATTGACTTTTTCGGTTTTTCAACTAGAGTCACGCTGAAATGAGTAAAGAGTGAATGATGTCTGCCTGAAAGATACAGCTACTTTAGTTTATTGAAACACCCACCAGCCGTTCCATTAGTTATACTTGTTCAGCTGCTTGTTAATGCAAATATCTAATCAGAAAGTCACATGGCAGCAATTTAATGCATTTAGGTATGTAGACATGGTTAAGGCGACCTGCTGACATTCAAACTGAGCATCAGAATTTGGAAGCTAGAGTTTGTAAGTGCCATTGAATGTGGTTGTTAGTGTCAAACAGGCTGGTATTTCAGAAAGGTTTAATGTGTGAGGGATCAGAATCACCTGAGCAGTGTTTAAACACCACAGTCTACTTCGGCATCGTTGCTCACACGTCCATCCCTTCATGACTTGTGTTACCCATCTACGATTATCTGCTTCCAGAAGGGTAGCGCACTCAGATCATCTCAAACAGGAGATTCACATCGACAAATCGGCAGCACTGACATCGCTGTGTGACACTATCATGTCAACATGGACTAAAATCTCCAGGAGATATTTAAAGCACCTTAATGAATGTAGGCCTCGCCAAAATTAAGTCAGTCAGAAGGTAAAAGGGGGGGGCGGGTCCACCCAGGTACGAAGGAACTGAGGGGTGCATTGAGATTCTGCAGACATGTGACCATTATCCATGGGCGTTAACTTGTTTGCCATGTTTTTATTTATATAGCAGATTTATTTTATATATGCTATATTCTTGCTTTGTTAATTTTCATGCTTAAATTGTTTTTGTTTTTTTGCTGATTTTTAGTTTGTTTTTTGGTGGTCTGGGAACAGACACCCCTTCCCTTTTAAGCAGCTGTCTTCTCATTGGCTGTCCCTCACAAATAGAAGGTTTGAACAGGAAGTGGGCGGGTCTATAGTCAGAGCCTTGTGTCTGAGATGACCGGATCTCTAACTGGCATTAGTGAGGAACAAAAGGTGTCTGAAACTCAGTGCTTATACAAGTCTGAAATCTGAGCTGTTGACTTTGACATAAACTGCACTCATAATTTGAATTATTGGCCATGTTTAATATGAGCATCCACCACTGCAACAGCATATACAGTACAGAGCACAATACATTGCCTTTAATATCAAGGCTACTTACATGTTCTCATATTGTCATATTTTGGAATGTAACAGTTGTAAGAGCCCAGATGCAGGAACAAAAGACAAGCTGTTTATTTTTGACTGTTACAAAGTCCATAAAACTAAATCCATAAACACAGAGACCAACAGTGTGGCGCAGGCAGGGAAATATGTGCAATACAATATGACAGAGAGAGAAAAAGGCAGAGCTATATATAAAGAAGGGAACTGGGGGAATCTGGAGCAGCTGGGCACACAGATGGAACTAATCAGGGACAACAAGACAAGGAAGTAAAAGCAGATATAAGACACGAGGGACTAAAGGCTGCCAAAATAAAACAGGAAGTAACACGACAAGGCAAAACTTGACAGGATACGGGAGCACAGAGGGGAGACAGAATAAACTAAAACTCAAAGAATAAAATATAAATCACAAGCAGAAACTGGACTGCAAAAAGTAACAAAACGGAAACTAAGAAAACCTCAGAATATTATTGCAAAGAAGCAGAAAATATCTGCTTCACACCAATTTAAGCAGAGAAGGAACATCGCCATTATAGCAACTCTTTTTGTTCACAGCTGCTTTTTCCTCTGAACCTCTAGTTCAAAAAAACTGGTGCTGTGCCATTTATAGAATCAAATGCAATACAATTGTGACTAAATCATAAAGCTTCATCATAGCTCAACTGTGATGAAAATGGAATATTGTAAATTGAAACCAAGCATGCCGTCGGCGTCTGGCTGCAGTTTTGGTGCTCCATCCACACTCTCCACCTTCACTAGCAAACAGGGCCCAGAATCCTTGAAATTTCACATTTTAGGCTAATAAATAAATGAGAAGCAAGAAATCATTATTCCCCAACAGATCCTTGAGCTTCAAAGCCTAGAATCAAAATTTACGTAAAGCCATAAAAGGATACTTCTGACTCACTGCTCATCATGCAGTGACTTGTTGTCAATGTCCAGGGGCCGTTTTTAGGAACAAATTGTTTCTTGTCTCTGGCACGGCGTTAGGTGATCATCATTTTATCACCTCCTCGGATCCCTTACATCTCTCCTAAGCCCCTCCGCCCCCTCTCCTCCCCTAGCTGTTGGACTTCTTCGGGGTTTGTTCAGTAATCTCAACATTATCGCTTAGCGGGCAGAAAAGCAGGCAGCCTTCTCCTTGGCACGCAAACTTTATCGAACCACCAAATGATTTTACGACAGAATCCCTCGCTCGTATTAAATTCAAGATTGGCAACCTAAAGAATGCACAGATGGTTGTGGGGGTTGGGGTGGGGGGGTGTTAGCTGAAACTAAAAACAAATACTGTATGAAGTTGTGCTCGATGTGAGACTGTGTACAACACTCTGCAGCTTAATGAGCAGAAAAGACAGCAGAATTGAGCCGAGCGAGGCACAGCAAGAAAAACAAGGAGCCGCTCTCACAGATCAATGAGCGATAGTCATCAATAACCTCAACCCACAAGCACCACTTTGATAAAGAATCCAGAGGAGACCACATACTTAGTCACTGTTCAGTGTAAACGGACTATTCTGGGAAGGTCATTACAGGCTGAGAAGTAGTATCATTTATTAGATGGGACTGTGACTACATTCACTGTAATGAAACGTCCACAGGGTGGAATATAAAGCAATGCAAATGCAGTAAATTACTGGCAGAGACAAGCAAATACTTTGAGTCACTTAAATTCAGTTTTATTTTAGATCAGCAGTTCACAACAGCAGTCATCTCACTAGTAAAGTAAAAGCTATACGGTATTACAACAGGAACCTGAACGATGAGGTAATGGTGAAGGTGGGAAGGAAGAACTACGTTTTACCAGGAAGAGCCCCGAAATGGGCTCGGGGAGGGGCCGCCATCTGCTTCAACCCCAACAGCTGACCTTTTGGGGGGGGGGGTTGGAATTGGAGAGAAAAGAGGCGAAAAGGGAGACCGCAGAAAACAAACAGGATAAAACACAAGACCACACTCACCAGCCACTTTATTAGGTACACCTGTTCAAATGGTTGTTAATGCAAATATCCAATCAGCCAGTCACATGGCAGCAACGTGGTCCATTTAACCATGAAGACATTTTAAAGAACAACTGGAAAAGAATGGGGACGAAAGGTGATTTAAGTGGCGTGGCTGATCGACTTTCCCACACAGCCATCTGTGGGGTCTACAGAGAGGGGTCCGAAAAAGAGAAAACATCAGTTTTACCACCTGGTAAAACTATTATATGCTGCAGAAATATGAAGGCAAAAGGGGGTCCAACCTAGTACTAACAAGATGTACCTAATAAATTGGCCGGTGTGAGTATGTTTGTGTGCTAATATATTCTGTTTAAAACAAAGTTGACAAAATTCATATATAGTTTGTTTAACCTTGTAATCGGTGATGATCCAAATCCAAACACTAATTGTAATCCTAGGCAATCAGATGTAATTATGATTAATTATTATGGAAATTTTGTTAAACTGTTCTCCAAAGTCTTGTAATCAAGTAACAAGAAAGATCATCATTCTAACTCACACGCATCCAAAATGATTCACATAAAAATAATCTATACAGGGTTCATACAGGGTCAGGGTGACCGTCGGACCTCAGAGGGGTGAACAATGAGTCCAAATGGAAACATATTAATAAAACTGAATGTTTCAAAAATGAAAATCAGGGATTTTGAACTACAGAAATTAGACGTTTGTGGATACATATTGACTTTCAGAAAGTTTTCAGGGCTGCATGCACACTCACTCGCCATCAGTTCTCGAGACGTGCCATTCACATCCAGGCTTAATTGGACATCACACACAGGCACCTTTGGCCCAGAGAGCTGGCATGTTGAGCCTGACTGCAGTGGCTTCCCACATGCTCCTCTGGGTGACCTATAAGTGTTGCATTACTTGTGTGAAAACAGCCTTAATCAAGCGCCCTCATTTAACATCGTTTCATCTGCCAGTTAGCACCGAGCCCCCGAGTGCAGAGCGGTGATTCCTCTTCTTTCCATCAGACCATCATGAGGTCTTTGGCTTTGAGTAAAATAACTAAACAGTGATCGCATGAACAAAACTTTGAGGCGACCCATCCACTTCTTGTTTAGAGATTATGATGTGCACTAAAGAAGCACACCGACTTCTGGTAGCAAAGTGTGCCTGAGAAATGATTAATGCAGTGCAGATGTTACTGACTGGCACCAAAACGGCCTGCGTTTCTACAAGAACAATCAAAGTGTCACTTTCTGCTTTTACAATGCCTGACATTTCTGCTGTGCTCTCACATTATGGATAAACCTTCACACCCTTCAAGCACAATCCCTCGCGTCCGCAGCACAGAAAGCCAAATCGCAGCTGCATGTCTGAGGAGAAGTTAAGGCTGCAGCGCTCACACAGACGTGTCGGGATTTGCCAATCAGTGCGCTTCTCGCTGGGCTCATTCGGGTGATTAGAGGTCTGTGCAACCGTAATCCTTGGACTAATAACTCACACAGGACACTCATTCTTCTTGAGACTATTAGTTCAGTAGCGACTCAGCACAGGACCGTCTGCTGGTGCTTGGAAGGTAATCTGAAATATAGAAAGCATTCCTACATTAGAGATCTTAATGCTTTCTAACACTCCTTCACACCTTGATTACACTGGAGTCCTCCTCTGTAACTGCACATCCTCGGTTTTGATTTACTGCTGTTGGCAACATAAAGTTTTGACAGCAGCAAAAATTAAATTCTCTTCATAGTGCTGACCAGGAAGTCAGTCATAATTTTGTAATTAAACCAATGCAATCCAGCTGGATGTCTTCAAGGACTTTGTGTTGAACTTCCTTTAGTCGCCTTCTGTTGGCACTGATACAGATCCAATAACTCCATCAGGATGGATGACTGATTGATGGGAATGGCAGTGATCAGTTTCCAACTCTGGTCCAAAACATGGACAATACAAAAAAATGTACGACTTGACACCACTTTCGCTCCCACTCAGCAGAAGTGTGAATACTCCTCCTTCACTGCCCTAATGTGGCCTCATGTGTCTGAAACTTCACTTATCTGCCGCCACAACCAAGGATGTCCTCGACTGTCGTGGGAGCATCCTTTACATTTTCCATAGAACATGCTTATGCACGCCAATAGCATTACCTTGGTGATCACATTAGTCTTAAGGAACAAATGTATGTAATCACTGTGCCTGGTTCTGCCGGAGGTCTCTTCCATTTAAATGGACATTCTTCCTTCCTACTGTCGCCAAGCGATGCTCGTAGGAGATACTCGGATTTGGGGTTTTTTTCCTTTTGTATTGTAAGCTCTTTACCTCACAATATTACTGTAAGTGCCTTAGGTGACTAAATTGGTGCTACATAAAAGAGTAAACTGAACTAAAAGAAAAATCTATAATCATGGTAGTTGATGGGTTAAAAACAGTTTTGCCTGCTGCAATGTCATGCGTGGCCTCTAGTTAAAAGAGTCGCAGCGCATCTATTGACAAACTGAAAAATGTGGCGTTAAGTTTAATTAATGGGCCCCAGGGGACAACAGTGACCCGACTTTTTGTCTTGAGACCTCATCAAGTCGACATTTGGGTTTTGGATGAAATGCCTCAACGGTTATTGGATGCATTGGCATTAAAACTTAATCACGACATTCATGGGCTTCAGGGTGAATTGTGATAACATTCATGTCTTGATTTGTTTTTATCGGGTCAAAATTCGCTCCCCCACCCTCCAAGATTATCTGACTTAAAACCAAACTCATGCAAAACTGAAAAACTTGCAATGCTGAACTAAATTGCTGAAATTAATGGCGCACAAAGTGCACATTGTTAATAATATAAGGCTTGATTGGACACCAGTGAGTACCAAACTACAGTGGCCCAGAGGTGTCAGGCCCAATACAAAAGCCGCAACACAAATACAAAAGCCCACAACACAAATACAAAAGCCACAACGGAAATGACGCAACATAAGTTTTTTTCAGACCGCGGGCCGCTTTCGGCCCCGCCCCTACTTGCGGCCCGCAAATTGATATGTCAGTGAGCCTTTAAGTTATTTTTTTGACATTTCACCTTCCACTCCAATTCAGAGGGTTAAGCGAAATGTCACAAAAGTAACTTAATCCTTTTATGCTGAATGCCTCGGCCGTGGCAGACCGTACTTCTAAAGTGCCACCGTTCGCGGACTTTTGAAGGGTTACACGTAGCGTATCACCCTGTGCGCTGGGCGATCGCCGCTGAAGCGGCCGTTCCCTGCCCTTACTAGCGGCGATCAGCTGTTTAAGAAGTAGCGTATCAGCGGGAGTCTGATCAAAGGAACCTTTTTTCCGAAAGGACAAACCACAGACATATATACCTATGGAACAAACAGATGAACAGTTACGGTAAAAAAGCAAG
>VUQK01002712.1:10033-39489 GCA_015106715.1 Bujurquina vittata
GAAAATTTTTTTTTTTTTTGGTTTAAAAAAAAAAATCCATAAGAACCCCTTTTTCTTTTTTTTTTTTTTATTCTCCAGTTTTGGAATGGTCCACGACGGTGAAGGGAACATTTGTAAAAAGTCAGAAGGCAACATCATGTCGCCCACATTAGCCGGTCACAACGGTGTCTTCTCCTGGTCTGCTTGCAGCCGCCAGTACCTCAGCCGTTTTCTCAAGTAAGCAGCGACATTTTCCCTGATTTTATTGTGTTGACTAATGCTAAAAGAGATTACAGAAGGATATTTAAATATTTCGTTAATAGTTAAATTTAAGAGTGTTAGTGAGTTCTGTTTAATTTTGAGTCCTTAAAATCTACAACATTCAGATGACATATTTCATGAACGCAGTACCAAAACTTTATGTGAGTGAGAGCCTATACACAATTAAAAACACAAATTTTGTTACTTAAATAGCTAACTTAGTGATCTTTTACAGAATAAATTTTTATTACGCATCGAGATACATGCTACTGAAACTTTCAGGCCAGAAGTTTGCACGTGTGTCTGTGTAAAACTGCACTGTCCTGCATATAGCCTGGTCACCCAAGCAAGAAAACAACCATCGTGTACAACGCGCCCATGTGTCTGGCCATGTTTCTATTTGTCTGTGGATGTACGTGTGTGTCTGTGTGTGTGTACACTTGAAACCAGATAGCTCAGAGTCGGTGCCCACCACTAAATTTACCAGTGTGTTAACTGAACTGTCAGGTCTCCCCTCTCAGAGTGGTGGAGACAGACAGTGTATTTCCTCGCTGAGTTATTAGAGCTGGGATGACCTCAACCTCGTTAGAGCTGTCAGTTTTATATTAAACTCCCATCACCTCTTGAGGTCGCATGGAGGAAAGCGCTGCAACACTAACCCATCAAGCAGTCGTCATCTTGCATTATTACTGAATGATACTATTGCTGAAATTCGGTATGTTTTCCTTGTTGCAATCATTAGACTCCTCTGTGTCTCCTTCATTTGCTATGGAGAGAAGAGTTATGTCAGCCAGCAGAGTTTATATTACAGTCACTCTAGATCTACCTCACATCAGTCAGCTATGACAGAGAGGCCAGTGCTGTATGTATAGTCAGATGCTTTATGTGAACACTTTGTCATGCCTAACATGGATGGATAATTTTCATGGCAGTGGAAGCAAAATCCTTAAAAGTCACTTGAAGTTGTTTTTGTTGCTGAAGTGGGTGAAATCCACCAAAAAGTTATTGTTACATGAAAGCTTTGAGAGTCCCTTCATTCTCAGACTCTTCTGAGAAATATGTTTATTTAGCTTCTTACGTAAGGAAGGAGAGCAGGACTTGTATCAATTGGCTAGGCAAAGATCAGGCTGGAAAGGATGTGCAGCTGGCTAGGCTAATGAAGGATAGCAATGGAAATGCACTAATAAGTGAAGAGTAGGTCAAGGAGTACTTTGAGGGGTTAATTACTGAGGAAAGTGAAAGACAGAGAGGATGGATGGAGGACACTTAGTGAATCAGGAAGCGCCGAGGATTAGTAAGGAGGAAGGGAGAGCAGCTATGAGAAGGATGAAGAGTGGAAAGCCATTTGGTCCAGATAACTTACCTGTGGGGGTATGGAGATGTCTAAGAGAGAGGGCAGTGAAATTTTTAAAATGAGATTGTTTAACACAAGCTTGGCAAGTGAGTGGATTTCTAAGGAATGGAGAAGAAGGGTACTGGTGCCAATTTTCAAGAACAAGGATGATGAGCAGAACTATAGTAACTACAGAAGGATGAAGCTGATGAGCCATACCATGACGATATGGAAAAGACTTGTTGAAGCTAGGTGAAGAGGAGGGGTGATGATCAGCGAGCAGCAGTATGGTTTCATGCTGAGAAAGAGCACTAATGTTTTTTGTTTCTGTTTTTGTTTATTTTTTTATGGATACAGTATGTGCTTTGAGAGCGTTGATGGAGGACAGAAACCATCAGAAGGAGTTACACTGTGTCTTTGTGTATCTAGAAAAAGCATGTAATAAGGTGCCAAGAGAGGAACTGTGGTATTGCATGAGGAAGTCATTAGTGGACTGCCTCATGACATCCATGTCCTGTACCATCCATGTTACAGGGCATAGATGGGGACAGTGGTGAGGTGTACAGTAGGAGTGACAGGTGAGTTTAAGGTGAGGGATCAGCTCTGAGCCCCTTCTTGTTTGCAGTGGTGAGGGGCAGGCTGACAGATGAGGTCAGTCGGGAGCTTCTGTGGACACGTTTGCAGATGACACTGTGGTCTGCAGTGAGAGTAGGGAACAGGTGGAAGAGAACCTCGAGGGGTGGAGGTATGCACTGAAGAGAAGAGGAATGAAAATCAGTTGAATACATGTGTGTGAATGAGAGGGAGACAAGTGTATGAGTAAAGCTGCGAGAAGCATAGTTAGTATTGAACTTGGCTACAGTAAGTTTAAATACCTGGGAACCATCCATGGCAAAAGTGCACAAGAGAGGTGATGAAGAGAGTACAGGCAGGCTGGAGACGAGTATCAGGGGTGATTTGTGACAGAAGGAGAGCAGCAAAAGTGAAAGGTAAGGTTTACAAGACAGTAGTGAGACCTGCTATGATGTATGGTTTGGAGACAGTGGCAGTAGCACTGACAAAGAGACAGGTGGCTGAACTGGAGGTGGCAGAGTTGAAGGCTCTAAGATTTTCATTGGGAATGACCGGAATGGACAGGATTATAAATTTATATATCAGAGAGAAAGCTTAGGCTGAGCAGTTTGGAAACTGACTGAGATGGTTTGGACATGTGCAGAGAGTGGATATGGCAGAGTGGTAGATATAAATAGCCCAGCAATTTCTGTCTGGAGGGGATGAGTCCGGAAATCCTCAGGGAATCCTAGAAAAGAATGGATGTTTTTTTTAATCTCCAGCTGATGAGCATCGTGTGTGCCCTGCTTACATTTTTTTAGGAAGGGAAAACAATTTTTGTTAAGCCTCTTGCCCTCAGTGAATATGAAAAACAAATAGAATTTGTCAGAGATCCTGCTAATCAGTTTGTATTTTCACATGTGAATTACATTAGTCCCTCCCAGTCCTTCCTTAAGTGCCTGCTGATGTGTGTGATTACACAGTACATTCAATGTAATGTATTTTTCAGGGACCGTATTATGTGAATCATGTAGAATATTGCACTTGCAGAACAGACATTGTTCTCTGCAGACACACAGAACCCATAAAGCACCAGAAGATCTCACATATATACACACAGACACTCATACACTCTGCTAAAGCAATCAGGACCACTCACTAACACAATGAACCATTCCAGCATATTTTGCCTTTTCATGCTCTTTCCACTATATTCCTGTATTATATTCCCCTGACTGCAGTGTTTAAGCTGTAAAACATCGCTGTATAGTAACCAGTGATATCAGTTAACATTGGAAACCCCCTGCTGGTGTTAGGATATGAGCGATATGGGCAAGGACTTTTTATGTCTGTCATAATTGAGTGTCTGATGCATTAAAACATTACCCTCAGGTTTTGAGTTTGGCAGCTTGTTATGTTACCATGGCTACACTTTGCAATTGGGACTGTGTTGGGAACAATGGAGCACGCGGAGTGATGCTTGCTTTTGGAATTTCTCTGTGTGTTTAAAAAAAAAAAGAAAAAAAAAAGGAATTTCTCTGTGCACAGCAGGCAGTCTCATATGCCAGCTACTTAACTCTTTTTTTGTACTTTTCCTTTACTATCTCCCTATCAAATTCTCCAGTTCTGCCCAGGCTGTGTGCCTATCAGATGAACCCAGAGCAATCACGGAGTATCAGTACCCCGAGAAGCTGCCTGGCGAGCTGTACGATGCGGACACACAGTGCAAATGGCAGTTTGGGGAGAAGGCTAAACTCTGCACCCTTGATTTTAAGAAGGTAAAAATTGATGTCAAATTTATGCCATCCCATGCAAATGGGTTTATAATGCTAGTCAAAGGCTTTATTAGCACATTCACTGGGACGTGACCCTTTGATACATTTTTAACAATCACATGTTACTTGGGAAAAAGTTAAAGAATGTGAGAGTGGGATGGGGTGAATGAGGTAGAGGAAAACTGAAATTTAGAAAAAAAGGAAGGAAAAGAGAAACTGATCAGGGTTACTTGCCCTTGTGGGTATACATGCACACAGAATGAGCGAGTTTTAAAATACTGGCTATGATATACTGTACTCACTGGGAAAGATGACTAAATATACACTGGAGCATTGCCAGTGGGAATCTCTCCTTGTTGCTCTCCCATTGTCTCATTACTGCTGATTTCTGCCAAATAATCCTAATAGGGTTTTCATTACTTTGACATGTAATGGCCCTGCGAAAGTGTTGACTGTAATCTCCAAACATAGTATCCCACCTGAACCTCACTCGAGCCTTGAACCATTCAGGCAGGAATGCTCTCTGGGTTTGAAAGAAATACCTTAAGGGTAGGGAACACACACAAGTTAAAACTAACCAGATAAAGAAGGCATCTACCCCACAGGACCCTTAGGAGTCTGCAGTGCATGTTTGTCACAGTCCCCCTTACAATTAATATGACCTTGTTTATCAAATATGCTGGTGAACAATGCTTGAACCCGTCTTTTTCCTTTTATACAGTAAAGTATCTCCATCTGGGTGCATATATCTGCCTCTCTGCAGATCTGAGTATGGGACTTTAAGCAGGTGTCTTCCTTATTCATGCTTTTGTTAAGAAATGCCAGCAGTGGCTGGCTTTGAACCTAAGCTCTCAAAGTCCTCCTTTGCCTGCTTATCGAAATGTCGGAACATCCACGGATTATTACATTTATAACATGTGCTTGCGCACCTGGTAGCAGCAAGGTGCACAGGACTGAGAAATCTCCAAGCAGTCATTATGCTCACTGCCTTTCCAGGCACTTGTTACTCATAAAAAAACTAAAAAAAAAACACACAAGAATCCATCTCAGTGGTGTAGTTCATTGTGTAATGAATTCATTTTTCATGAAACTTTTTGGCAGCTGTTGTCAAGATAAGGTACCCCTGGAGGGAACAAATGATACTATCCATGGTCTGCGTGGTTAGATAGGGATAGGTTATTCTATAGGAAAAAAAACGAATTATGTTTATGGGTGTCTTTCTTTCTTTCTTTCTCAGCCTCTGACACACTGTCCATCATTTCTCTCTGCTCCCATCACAAACCCCTCTCTGCCATTTTTACTGCTACAAAAGGCCTGCGCAAGCAAAACAGATGGACAAACAGTCCTCGGGATGAATTCCATGGTGGCTCTTGGCAGCAGCAAGCTGAGGCTGAGGTGTCTGTCAGCATCTGCACTGAGCTGTCAAAATCTGATATAGTCATTCAAATAGCAACAAAGTAGACATGTTAAAAAGTAGCAGGCCGTGTTTCTCAGGCAATGAGAGCAGGGAAACAGGCCGATGCTCCCATCTGAATCTTTTATGGCTGAGAAATGCAGCCATTACATAATGTAGGTTTGGTGAGGCAGTTGTTCCCCGTTAATACTTTGTACTGATCTTCATGTTCTGTTTCACTTCTTCACTTTGGTATTCCACGTCTTCAGAGCTGAAGATTTCTGTCACCGAGCAACAGAGATGATGTTGGACCAGATTTTTTGTGTTGATCTTGATGTCTTTATCCTAGCTACTGGAGCATAAACTGTTTGGAGAGGCACATTTGCTGCACACGGGAAGCTTTCCAGAAGATCATTATTCAGACAGTCATTGATTCGGCAAATTTCCACTGACGTGTTCTATTAGCTCCCAAGAGGCAAACTAGAAATATTATTACAAGTTATCATTTTCCCACTGTTAGCTTTGTTTACTGCTGTTGTGAGGAGGATCGTGATGATCCAGTTTCTGAAATCTGGAGCTAGAAGTTAGGGTTTCCATGTAAGTTACACTTTGCCTCTCTCTCTTATGTTGTTCCAGGATATCTGCAAGGCTCTGTGGTGCCACCGTGTTGGGAGGAAGTGTGAGACCAAATTCATGCCCGCTGCTGAAGGTTCTGCTTGCGGCCCTGATATGGTGACTTAACACATGATTTAGTGTGTGTGCGCATGTATGTGGATGTGTGTGTTAAAGAGGTTGATACTCACAGGCCTTTTTACCTCAAGAATGGCATCACATGAATGGCATGGGAGCCACTGACTTCTATTGGATTCTTTTATTCATCTCCTTCGAGGCAATTCAAGTGGTCTTACCAAAGAAAGTCCCAGCAGCTAGCAGGAACATGAAGATACCTTCTTCAAAATGTCATGTGTGAAGTGGAAAATAATGTGCCATTTATTCAGGGCATAGAGTTATCCCTTAGTTACATCACCACTAAGATAATCTTTGTTCCTTGTGAGCCAAAGGAGCCAAAATGTTCCTGCAAATGAAATGCCTTTTAGCAAATTTTGCCTTTTTTGTTAAAAAAAAAAAGACAGCATGTGTTTTTTTTCTTCATTTGAGTGATGTCAGCACACTGTTCCATAGCAGCATCTTGCCAAATAAGTCCACAAAGATGCCCTGAACAAAATTTCTTTTCACTTTTGGTAACACAACTCAATAAGAGCATTTCATTCAATATTTATAGACTGATATCTGCACAAACTAAATAAGCAGATTCCTTCTCAGGGCAAAATTTCCTCCTTGTATTTCAGTCGCCCAAGCAGTTTTTTTGGCAGTGTTCTTCTTTACATTGTCAAGCATGCATAAGTATATGGGACACTGCTTAAAAATTTAAAGAAACATTTTAATTTAATATCAAATGTCAACGGGGAACAAAAATCATGCTGGATATCTATACTGATATGGACTGTTTAATGTGTTGGGAATGAATGGATGCCACATTGTTTGATGGAAATGAAAATTATGAACTTAAAGTGAACTTAAATTGGGCTGAGTTCAAAGACAACCCAGAAATCAAAGAGAAATAATAATGATATGCCTCACCAGACCACCACTAACCCACCAACAAACTGGTCATGCTGAAAGATGTTACAAGCAGTATACTGTATAAGGCTCCTCCAGACCCTTTTACATCTGTGGCTTGTGCTCAGAAAGAACCAGCTCTCACCTGTGAAAAGCACAGGGTGCCAGTGGCGGGCCTGTCATTTGTGATATTCTATAGCAAATGCCATTTAGGCTCCATGGTGCCAGGCAGTGAGCACAGGGCCCACTAGAGGATGCTGGGTCCTCACACCACCCTCCTTAAGTCTGTTTATGATTGTTTGGTCAGAGACATTCACACCAGTGTCCTCCTGGAAGTCATTTTGTGGGGCTCTGGCATTGCTTATATTTGTAGAAAGGAGCAGATCATCAGTTTCTGCTGATGGGTTAAGGACCTTCTAAGGCCCTGTCCAGCTCTCCTAGTAACTGCATGGAATCTCTTCCATGCTCTTAAGACTGTGCAGACTGGTACGTTTCTGTACACCCACAGTATTGATGTGCCATCCTGGAGTAGTTGAACTACCTGTTTAACCTCTGTAGGGTTCAGGTATCACCTCATGCTACCAGTAGTAACACTGACCCTAGCCAAACGTAAAACTAGTGAAGAAGGAGGAGGGAAAAAAATGTCAGTGGCCTCCATCTATCAAACCATTCTTGTTTTGGGGGTTGTCACATTGTTGCCCCTCTAGTGCACCTGTTGTTAATTTAATTAACATGAAAGCAGCTGAAAATGATTGACACCCCCCTCTGCTACTTAACTGACCAGATCAATATCCCAGAAGTTTAATTGACTTGATGCCATACTCCGATTAAAAAGAATTCCTTTAATTTTTTTTGAGTAGTGTATATAAGAGGGGCCAAGCCTGTAAAAAGGGAAACACATTCCTCTTCTGAGGGGCACAGTAACTGGAGACCTTTAAGTCAGTAAACTGCAAAGAGCAAAGACACATAGTAATTTATACATTGAAAAGGCAACAATGATGTAGATAGCCTTATAAAATTTATTGAGTCCTTCAGTGTTATGTAGTCCTAATACTTCAACCAAGTCCAGCCATTTGAAAACAAATAGCTTGAACTGAGTGATACTGCACTTCTTTTAACAACTTCTTTTAACAGCGCAATGCCCTTGTGTCCCAGCATGGACTATTGAATTTATTTGCAAGCCGAATCAGCAACTTTACTCTGATTTAGTACATTTGAGGGCAGTGTAAATGACCACTATTGTTGTGCTCTAGGTACCACTCTGTCCTTCCTTCTTTTACCTCAGGGAGCAGCTGCAATTCGTTTGTTGCTGATGTGGCAGAAATATGCAACTGGCATGTATCCAAAAAGCAATCTGTGTTCTTTATTTATTCTTTGTTGCTTTTCTTTTTCCTTTCAAGATGATTCTCCCCCAAGGCTTGATCTTTCTCTTGCCCTCACTCCCCTGACAGTCTCTCATCCACATTTTCTTCTCCATATATTAAACTTGATGGTTTAATCTTGTGCTCTCCCTCCACGGGAAAATTAACCGAGCACAAACACTGACAGCCTCACATAGGAATCTGTGGCACTCAGCTGCAGGGGGAAAACTGAGGGAAAATCAGCTGTTCCAGTTCTTAGTCAAGGACCATGAGATTAGTTGGAGAGGTGTGCATGAGTCTGCATATGCTGACGTGTGGCTCTGTGGCCTCTAAGTGCAGTTCTTATTCACATAGTGAGAACAAGAACAGCTGCATATGTTCAATGTATGCAGGTCATATCACAACTCGCTATGTGCTCTGTGTGTGTGTGTGGAGTTCTGGGAACATGGGACTGGTTGTTGTCTTTGAACTGTATTGTAAGTACAGTGTGTAATACTTGATTGTGGCATGTGAGTATTCCCTATACAATCACCATTATACCATCCAGTCTGAAGAAGTTCAGAAACATATTTACAGATTTTCTTTTAATATGTAAAATTGTATAATCTTCTGTCTAGCCTGCTGCCTTAGGGGACACATTTGGCAGTGTTCAGTGCTGGAAAGCTGCTTGGTCAGAAGTAACTGGTAATACTCTATGCACATTTCTGTACACAATCTTTAGTCCACCAAAGATCAGATGAAGAGAAGTTGATCTTTTAACCCTGTAAAGCCTGAATCATAAAATAATTACCACAAAATTCTATTTGTTTTAAATGCAGTGTTTACTGAAACTCTGGATAAATAGAAAAAAGGAAATGAAATGTTAATGTGATATACAAGCTTTAATTGTATCATATTTGTCACATCTCACTTTTTATTTTATTTTTACAATTGAGAAAGGGCAAGGTTGGACTCTATGTGACTTCATGTGTGAGAATGATCACTCATGATGGATATAAATGGGTCCAGTTTTGACACTTTGTATCTGTTTGGACCGCCGCTCTACTGCATCCTTCTGTCTCCCATACACTGATTCTCTCTCATTCCCTTCAGTGGTGTCGTAGAGGCCAGTGTGTGAAACAGGGTGATGAGGGTCCAAGGCCTCAGCATGGTCACTGGTCACAGTGGTCCTCCTGGTCTGCATGCTCTAGAAGCTGTGAAAGTGGCGTTACCTATCGAGAGAGACACTGCAACAACCCAAGGTAGGGAAAGACACAGCAATGGCCTCTAACAAACAAGCATTACAAACTATGTAAACGTCTGCAAGTGACGATTTACTCAAAATCTCTCATGTCTGTGTCGCTGAGATGCAGTTATCACAAAAACTGAAAGCAGCACAGTTTTCTTAGAAATACTGCTCAAAATACAAGTAAAACTACTACTACTACTACTTGGTTCATTTCTGCTACCCCAGCAAATCTATTGAAAGCATATCTGGCACAGAGTATTTTCCAGTTTTATAACTTATTGCTATAATACTGCAGAAGAGTTGGTACAGGGATGACCTGCTGTGCCTCTTATTGTTTGACTGAGGGCCAAGATTATATTAAGAAATGTGATTAAAATAGTGAAGATTACTCACACGGGTCTGTCACTTGTCTGCTCACTTACCCCCCCCCCGACTCATCAGTCACTCACGATTATTTGCACTGTCAGTCAGTAAGGGGCCCCTATTCCAAATGCCGGGACCTCCTTTTTATCATGTCATGCTAAGATCTTGACAAGCAGTGGGCTAAATTAGACAGAGCGTGATGAGGAGAAAGAAGGAGAAGGCAAAGAAAGATGGTGGTGAAGTGTTAGATGGGCAAAAACAGGCAAGTGGAATGAAGCGGGACGGGGGGGAGATGACAGAAAAGGGATTAAAAAAGTGAAAGATGAAATGCAGAGATATGAAAGGAACGAACATGAGAGAGAGAGAGAAGCATTTGGAGGGCTTGTAGGTGTTCTTGTCCCATGGAAGGGATTTTTAGGAACATAACCCGAGGATATACACCTGTGATTGGAGAAGCCTTCACAAAGGCACACTGATAGACATTCACATACAGAGGGAAGCCTACTTATGGATTAGTCATTAGTGGACAAAAACATTCAATGTTATTGTGTTAAAGCAGTTTGAACTTGGACAGTTTGAACTGAAAAAAAAAAATCTTATTTCCCGAGTGAATCAAATTGTTTCAATACTTTGTGGTCTTCTATTACCCTTGTTTTTGGGTGCCAACATACACATATGCAAGCACACAGAAGAAGTTGGTGCATCACAAAGAAAATCCATAAAATACTGAATGTTGAGCACGTTATTATATGAGTTTTATGCAGAAAATGCTTGAACGCTACGTGTTTACATCCATCTCTTCAGACCGGCATATGGAGGGAAGTTCTGTGAAGGTTCCACCAGGTCTTACAAACTTTGCAATACCGAGGACTGTCCCAAGAATACCATTGACTATAGAGCGCAACAGTGTGCCGAATTCAACGGCAAACAGTTCAGAGGGTGGTACTACACTTGGAGACCATACACCAGAGTGGATGGTGAGATTTCCCCTTAAATTTCTAAAAAATAAATAAATAAAATACTCATGGCAAAAGATTGTTTGCGGTTACTTTCTTTTCTTCCAGATCAAGACGTTTGTAAGCTTTACTGCTTTGCTGAAGGTTATGACTTCTTTTTTGCCTTGGCCAGCAAAGTTAAGGATGGGACACTTTGCTCACCGGACAGCTATAATGTCTGCATTGATGGGCTGTGTGAGGTAATGTTAAATGTTAAGCAGTCAGAAAGTAACATGATACGATCAAACATTGATGTCAAAATGCCACATCGTGTCTTTGCTGTCTGCTACTTTAGATACAAAGAATAATAAAATATTGACCTGTCACCACACACATAATAAATGTCGGTAGTTTTCAAATGTTGTAATCAAACACGCATTATGATGCAGTGTTACGTTTTTATGTGTATGAGTTGCGCTGTCATCAAAAGCGCTGATGTTTTTCTTCCATAGAAAGTTGGCTGTGACCGTGTTTTAGGCTCCACAGCTGTGCCCGATGCTTGTGGCACGTGCAAAGGCGACAACTCCACGTGCAAGATTTACAAAGGACAGTACACAAAGCAGCATTTTACTAACCGTAGGTCACACAAAATTATTAACTTCACTGGTTTTAGTGGTTTTATTTAAAAATATTTTAAAAGCTATGGATTTGTTTTTATGTCCCGCAAAAAACTGCACTTTCCTGTCCTACAAAATTACAATATATTCACCAAAATAAATTCTGTGTAGCTTGTTATCATATTATTAACATTATTGCTTTGTTTACTGTAGTTTTCTGCCACTTTTAGTGATTAACGTCTTGTAATATTTCTCAGAGTACTACGCAGTGGTAACCATCCCAGCCGGAGCTCGGAGTATCCGTGTGATTGAACTGAATGCATCCAGTTCCTACCTGGCCGTGAGGGACACACAGAGACACTATTACCTTAATGGCCACTGGACAGTGGACTGGCCAGGCCGACACCCCATTGCTGGAGCAATTTTTGAGTACAAAAGACCATATAACAGACCAGAGAGTCTCATATCGGCCGGTCCCACCAATGAGACTCTTGTCATAGAGGTACTGTAATAGGTCACTTCTCTCAGTAACATGCATTTTTCCATTATGACTTACTTTCTAACTTCTTTTTTATCCTTCAGGTATTGTTGCAGGGCTGGAATCCAGGTGTGCATTGGGAATATACTCTAAAGAAATCTGATGAGAAGCTGATGAAGAATCGCATCAAGCACAATTATACATGGGCTATCATACGCTCCCAGTGCTCAGCCACTTGTGCTGGAGGTACAACAGTTCTTTTATTTAATTTTTTTAGATTAAGGAAAACTTTGTGTTTGTTTGTTTTTTCATAGATTTAACTTTTTAAGCAATTCAGAATCTGTTGCACTGATGAAAAAGGACACATCGCCTCTAATCTTGATCTTGGCAAAACCATAGATGAAGAGGGTAATTTGTAGATCAGTAGACTGTGCCTAAAGCTCGGCTCCGGCCTCTATGACCTATAATCAGGCTTTTAGCTCCAGGTTAAATGGAGACCAGAGTGTCCCCGTCATTACTAAGGGGACATTAGAGGCCTTGGTTCAAACTAGTGGGACCTCTTCTTATTCAACTGGAGACCTGCTATTACAAACACACACACACGCATGCCAGCGGCCAGTGGCCTTTGTCCCCTAGGCAGGTAATTTGTGGCCAGAGGTTGAGGAACAAGGGTGCATTGTGTAGGCATAGGTGTATTTGTGCATGTGCACTTGCTCAGCATCATCACTGTGAACAAAGCTCTCAGTGTAGAATTCCTATTGAGTGACCCTGGAGGTTAAAGTTGTCCACCCTGGTCTGTTGCACTACCCCCTAGCCACTTCCACTTCTATCTATGAAAACTGATTGCAGGTTGTGATGAGTTGAGAGTCTTTTGCTTTATTAAAATGTGTGACTGACTTAAGTGAGCAGATGTGCAGACCAGGTTTCTCTAAGTTAAGATAATAACCAAAGGGATCTGTTACCCTGTGATTTAATCGTTACTTAAATTAGACAACACGATGCAGAAATCGCCCCATTTCCATATAATTATTAGTTTAACTTTAATAAAGACAGTTTTTAAAAAATGACAAACTAGTGGTGACAAACTAGTAAAGTGAACTGAAATAAGCATTTTGCACATTTATTAGAGGCAAAATGATTTATTTGGATTTCAGTGTGAAAGTAGGTGTGGGTCCATCTTCCATCATGCAGTTTTGTTTATTTTATGGTAGCTAAATAGCAGACAGACTCACAATGAAAACTGGATTCTTTAAAGATCTTATTTCTAAGTTTCCTGATCTATAACCCACACAGGCCAAATGAACACCAAGTCAGCCTGCTACAAAGACTTGAAAGTGCAGGTGAACATGTCGTACTGCAATCCCAGATCAAAACCAGCTACTGGACTGATGGCCTGCAACACCCAACCATGTCCTCCCAGGTCAGACCCTCTGCATTTTCATATGACTTTGATATGTTTGTTGATCATCCAGACTAGTCATCATGTAATGTAAAATGTATTAATTACTTTGACTGGGTTAGCTATCATTTATAATTTTTTTAGCTAAGCTAGCGGCATATCTGTTTGTCAACTGGTCCAGTGCTTTGGACTAAATTGAAAGATCTGTGTTACCATTGGATGGGTGGGAAAGTGGATCTGGTTGTACTGGTGTGATTGGGACACGAATGTTTGGTTAATTGACAATTCTAAATTGGACATAAGTCTAGGTGTGAGTTTGAATGATTGTTTTTCTTTCAGTATTATCCCTGTGACAGACAATGCCCTTTCCAGGGTGTACCCCATGTCTCGCAGATCTGAGCTGGGATCAGCTTCTAGTTGACCCTAGTGGATAAGGGGATGAAAATGGATGAATGCATAGACCATAAATGCCAGATTTCATGACCACCCATATATCATGGATAGCCATGAAATTCTGTACAGACAGCCATTGCATCCGGAGAATAAATCCCAGTGACTTGTGATTCGCATTAAATGTGGTATGGACATTCATGTTCAACTCCACATGAATTCAATCACTTTGGTGATTTCCTAACTTTACACCTGGCACCACTAGTAGATGGAAACAAACCATTAGGTGAAATTTCACAGTTTTGTTTGTAACTAAATACCTGCAAAGTAGTTCACATTCTCAGCCTCAGCAATGCTTTGCATATAGAACAAATGAACGAGATAAAATTTTGCTTGGTAATATGTTAAATATTATACTTGCTAAGCAGCAGCTTGTTAGCGTTTTTGTGATTAGCTGAGTAACATGCTGACATAACCATTTAGCTCAAGGCACCACTGTGCAGCCTCACAGACCTGATGGCATGGATGTAGACTTCTGGTGCTGAGATGACTTTATGTTGTTAAAATATCACAACTTATTCTAACTCAAATATCGGTAAAGTCAATAATAATTTGTGGCTTTAAAAAATTGTGAATGACATCATAAAAGGCTCTGCTCTGGTTTTAGATGGTTCTCGGTCTGGACATTATTAAAAATGGTATTTGAACTGTGCAGACGTATCATCATATTTTCCAGATACATATTTTGGATGGAAAACGGCACAATGTTTAGCCCTTCAGGACTTCAGGCTTTGTCGATTATTCAATTGTTCAGCTGACATATTCTGGAAGGGCTGTAGCGTACTTCTGGCTATGTGACAGCCAAAATGTGTTCAGCTGTAAATGCTGAACATTTTCTACATGCTTCCAATTCATGTTTGCACCTTGGGTAGCCAGAAGCTCAGCTTTTGGGCTATCAGCCAAATACATGGTAGTGAAGAAACAGTATTTTTGTATTCTATCTAGTTCTAATATTCCCTCTCTTTGTCTTTGTGCTTTCTGTCTCCCATCCTGCCATCTTCTTAGCCTCTCTCCTTTTCACCTTTGTTCTCCTTCACTCCTTCGCACTGCCACGTGTTCCTGGTCTGCAACACCTACACATCTGTTCTGTAATTTCTGTCAAAAGAGCCGTTTGTTAGTTGAGTCAATTCTTCCAAAGTTCCCACGCTATCTCCTCATAATAAAGCCAATGAAGGGTGTCAGGCAGGACCGACTATATTCTTCATCCTTTTCCAGCCCATTAAAGCACCTGTTTTGTGATGATGACATTCACCTCACTTGAAATGAAAAATAGCTTAGTTTTTGGCCAGAACATGCGTGTGAGACACAGGGAAGAAAGGGAAGTTCCACTGCTCATGTCTTTATCCAGTTCAGCATGAAAACCTTACCAACTGTCAGGAATGGTTAGCTTCCATGTTTGTTTAATGCAGCAGGCCAAGGACTTGTAAACCCACTCACATGGATCATCACTTTGGGACCCAAGCTCATAACAAAACATCAGCTCTTTGACCATATCAGGATCCACCTAGAACTTTTTTTTTTCTTTTAGATGTCCAGTATACATGTATGCAAAATGCACTGCGAGTTTATTTGGTGGGACATGTTGGTCCACTTCCAAACTCTGCTGATCAGAGCATATTTTTCCCACAAGGTTATACAAGGATACTGGCCCAAGACTAATTGGGAAATAGGAAATGTTATCATAAGTTGAGATGCACTTCCAGATTGCTGTGGTTAAGTAGGCTTTCCCAGTTGTTGTAAAATGTCAGCCGGTTCACCTTGAGTGGTACAAACACACAGAGTGAAAGTCAGAGCGAGACCCACTTGTGATTGTGTGGTTTTAGGGTGTTTTTCTGTAGGATCCTGGCAAAGTTTAGTTAGTTTGCTCACTGTCTATATCCCTGACACTCAGGGCCAAGGCAGAGGATCAAAGATCAGTCAACACAGACTGATACTGTGGACATCATCGGGAGTGGTTCACCCGTTGACAGGCAGGACATGTATGAGCACACACGGGGGAAATGTCCCTCCCTTCTCTGTCCTGCTCTGGTCAGTGTCATGTAGGTAAAGTCCTGGCCAGAAAACTTATCAGTGAAAGACATTCTTTGGACAGAAGTGGTTTTGTTGATTTTGTTGATGATGATATGGTTTCAGAAAAATTAGATTATTTTTTTTTAAGGCTGGATGTTCATATACAGGATGCTGAAAAATATCTGTACAACTTGTTCATTTAGATTTAAAGCATTTGGCATTTAAAGCAGGTTATTGGCCACAGCATTTTCAAATATCAATAAAAAACTGCATATCCACACAATGTATATGAAAATGTGATTGATCAGACCAGGCCACCTTCTTCCATTGCTCTGTGGTCCTGATCTGATGCTCACGTTGGCGATCACTTCACCAATCATGGCCATAATGTTGTGCTTAATCTGAGCATGTGCGTGAGATAGATAGATAGATAGATGAAAAGAATATTACAGGTACTGCTAAGTTTGTCTGTCTTAAAATTTATAGTGAAAGAAATTAGTTAGAGTTTTCATTGGAGATCGTTGAGGGCCGTGGTTGGGACATCAGTCCCTCTGTTCCCCTATTGAGAGTATTTCCATGAACACTCTTAGCAATTGTCTGAAATATCAGCCAAATTCTTGCAAATGAAGGGGACACTGTTGACAAGTTGTGCCTTGATTTATGAGCAGAGAGGGATTTAGCTGGGACACTGACCTCATCTTGGTCAGTGTTGCATGTGCATGTCTAGAAAAATTCTGTTGTTGTATGTCCAATTGCGACTTTGTCCACCACATTTATAAAAATGTCATGTTGTAGCCAAACCAAGCCATCAAAAAAAACCTTACAAGAACTCTCTAGAGTTCTTGAACAAGAAGAACTAGAAGGTCAGGCGAGAGACAGGCACAATGAGGCCTTGTTGTGTCTTTATTACTGTAAATTGGTGCTTCTGATGCAAGCAGTCACTCTTGCTTTCTGTGTTAATACGTGGTATTTGCATAAAATGTAATATGATGTGACATGAATTTCAAATGCAATAAATTTAATAGAAAGGTACATTAAAGAACTTTAAAAAGCACTGTCAACAAAATTGTTGTGGTACTGCCACTGATGCACTGCCTACAAAGCTTTTTGGGGTCTGTGCTTGTATGCCTAAAATGTGATGCAACACGTACAGTACATCTTGCATGCAATCATGGTGCATGATGCTGTTGTTGTTGTTGCCAAGAGCGGAATGAGTGGCCATCAGCTGCTGTCTGGCTCACTCACTCAGGGAAAAGACAAGGCAGGGCAGGAGAAGAACAGCAATGGTGTCCAGTTACTCTGAAGCTCTTTTCCACCCACACTTTCTCACCCTCTCATTAAGACAAATTTCAGTGTCCCTACTCCTACTCCACCCCAAAATCAGAGCAGTTAGAAGTCTAAAACCACAACAGTCTATTAGCTCACATGCGTACATATTTATATTCTTTCTTCTAGCTCCATCTCCTGTTTTCTGAGTGCTTTTCTTTGGAGCGTCTCTTACTTGTGAAGTAATCACGCTCATTCTGCATTTTTATGGGTGTGTACCAATGATGCTCAAAAATTATCAAGGCAGAAAAAAATGTTCTCAGGGATACAGTATTATATAGTGCACCAATATTACGTAATCCACTCTGAAATCATGGAATCCCAATTATGTTAACATTTATCTCATGTTTTATAGTAACCAACAGCTGTTTGAAAGGGGATTTTTCCTCTGCATAGCTCTGTCATTGCCTGAATATTTCCCTCTTGCTCAGTTTGTGTACAGTATGTCTCCGTTTTGGAACAGGTAACCCTGGAAAATTCTGCATGAAGACCACAAATCTGACTCATATTCCCTCATATAAAGTAGTGATGGTGCTGACAGAAACTATATATATAAAAAATCTTCAGAAAAGGAGCCCATGTCTCCCGGAGCTTTGTTAGCTCAGACATTTTAAGTAATAATTGCATCTTTGTGGTTCATTGTGTCATCGTGTGTAGTAATGTGTTGCATTTTATGCAGTCATTTCTACTTTGTTTTCACTATTTAAAAAAGAAATGGTGCTGTGATCACAGCACGCTGCTGCCAGCTGTGCAGATGACTCCCACCCAGGATGAGAAATGTCTGTAATCATAGACACAAGGTCTGCCAACTGTTAGGATGGCAGGATGGCTACCTCTGTGCTTCATCTGTAGTCTACATTAATAACTGCAGGGCTGTTTTCTGTAATTACTGTTACCAAGTATTTATTTTAATGCCTGACAAATGTGTTTTTATTATTTTATTATGTGCAATTTAAGCTCAGCGTGGTAACAAAAACAATCTCAGCAAGGCTCGGTTACATTTTAAAACATTTAAACCACATCTGATGGCCCTCCATTACTAGAGGGGAAAGATGCATTTTCATGGGGCTGATTTATTCATTATTGGGCGAAAGCAGTCAGAATCTTAAAAATGTAACATGCTTGACAATTTAAATGTAATACAGATGGCGGCAGCAGAATGTGTTTTTATGTTTTCATGCTGTTTATAAATGCTTCACTTCATATGTATTGAACGGGCCCATCTGACACGATCACCTCTCAGTTAGGTGGAACCAATAACATTTTTAATGCTGCATTGAATTGCATTACATAGTAGGTTGAAGCCATTATTAATGTTCCTCAGGTCCAGCTCATGTCTGCTCGGAAGGAAAGGTCTGCGTATTGCACATATAGCTTTACTGTTCATGAAGAGTTTAGACGGTACCGTGGTCACACGTTGATTTAAAGTGACTCTTCTATACTAAATTGCTTTGACTCTTTGATCTCGTCACTTCATTGTTGTCTCCCAGATCCTTCAGCATCTTCTGTCGCTTACATTTGTCATTGTTTAGCTCCAACAGTACTGCACAAAAGTCATGTGCCACCCATTTTTGATTTTGCGTTCAAGGAGCCAGACTTTATTGTAATTTTTAAAGTGGTATTGAATAGGTCTTTTTGCGCCAACAACGTCCTTCACAAAGAGCTATTAGCCAAAAACTTGGCATATCTCTGCATAGTGTGCAGTGTGTCCTTAAAAAATTAGAAAACCGGACAAGTTAAACACAAAAGAGGACGTAAGCAGGCTTAGAAACTATCTGCAGCAGATGAGCAGTAAGTGGAAGTTTGTTTTTAAGAAATGGGAAAAAAAATCCAGCAAAGAACTGACACAGGGCCTGAGAGATGCATCTGGCCCTTGAGTTGATCCATCTACTGTCCACTGAAGCAACATCAGAGATGGCATCAGTGGAATGGTGGCTGTCAAGAAGCCACTCTTAAGGCAGGGAAACAGGGGGAAAAGGCTGAGGTATGCCAACCTACACAAGACGCGGACTGAAAATCAGTGGGAACAGCTCTTATGAAGTGATTAATCCAAATTTTAAATTTGGATTAATCACTTCATATACCATCTGTAAATACAGTGGAGGCTCTGTCATGGCTTGGGGCTGCATTTCAACCAGTGGTGTTGGAGGGCCTTGTCCAAATTATGAACACTTGCAGTACTGTCAGATTTTGATCAGATGTATCTGGAAAGCATCTGATTGGCAAAACAGCTTCATTTTTCCACATGACTCTGATCTGAAACACACAGTCAGTGCTGTAAAAGCATACCTGGATAGAAAAAAACATAATGGAGCGCTATCAGTCACTGATTTGACTCCCCAAAGCCCAGACCTAACATTATTGGGGCAGTGTGGGATTACCTTGACAGAGAATGAAACAAAAGGCAGCCAAACAAAGAGCTTTGAATGGCCTTCAAGAAGTGCGGAGAACTATTACTTAAAGAAATGACAAGAAAGCCACCAAAGAGAGTTCAGACTGTATTAAAAATACAAGTAGTTATACCAAATACTGACTTTCAGGGTGATTCAAATTATACAAGCTCAGTTTTTGCCTTATATACTATATTTACATTTATTTTTGGACATCTTTCAATAAATCACTGCACCTATTTCCCATGTTGCTGGGAAAATATAAAGAAATGAGAGGTGACTCCAGACGTTTGCGTACTACTGTACATGAGGACCATATCCCTTCCATGATTGCAGTCCTCTTCCTTTCATTTGTCAACCTGCACAAACGTAAGACCTTGCCAGTGGTTCTGGTTTGCCTAACCTTTCCAAACCCATTCTCTGTGTCTGTAAGCTCACTGCATACAGGAACACCCTCAGACACAACGCTACAGCAAACTTTGAGACAATATTTTAAGCAGTTATCCCCCAAAAAAAAGAAAGAAAAAGAAACAAGACTATTCAATGTTAATTTGTAATGTTTATACTTAGTACATACAACTGAAAGCAATAACAAACACTCTGAAAAGTACAAAGCCTATTTTAATACAATAATGTCAATCAAACTGGACTTGTTGGTTTGATAAATATACAACAAAACATGTGGAATCCACTGTGAAACTGCAGTAAGCTCAGTAAAACTTTTGTGACTGTAGGAATCGTCGAATAAGTGGAATATTTGCTATCACAATGTCATGCCAAGTTTAAATAACTCATTTATTTTTTATTAAGTATAGATAAAATGCTCATTGAGTGGTCTAAAGTGTGTTTGTCAATTATTTCCTGTATTCCCTTTCCACAGAAATAACAGAAAGTATTGCTAAATGTGATAAATGTATATACATGATGGAACTCCAGGTAGAGTATTATGTTTCTAAACCACATTTAAAGTGGAAAATCTAATTATATTTCTATTGGTAAATGGATCATAATGGCACTCCAGGAATGTCCAGGAAGCTGTTTGTGTGTGTCAGTTTCACTATGCCACTCTCTAACATACAGCAGTATAGGGGAAGTCTTTGAGATCTCTCTTCCTGTTCTAAGACCACCTCTGCATATGGCCATCACTTGTCTGACTTCAGACTTGGCTTTAAACATAAATTTAATTGGTTAGCTACATTAATATGGGATCTTTTTTTCTCTCCGTGACCTGTCCAGCCCTGTCCAACTGCCAGTGATCGCACGCATGCGCATGCACGCACGCACACACACACACACACACACACAGTACACTTGTACCACCAAGTAGTCAGCCAAGGATGGCTGTCACTCAGTCAGAGTTGTGCTCGGGTCACGGCACTTCCAATCTCTCAACAGGGATTTGTGAGGCTGTGACTGCATGACAAACACTCTCGATGCTGTCTGTCTGCTGCTCTGTCTCTCTGCCGTCTGTATCTTTTAAAAGTCATTTATAAATATGTCCAGATTTACATCCGCCCTCTCTCTCTTGCGCACTCCTCTGCTCACTCGTGGTAGATGCTGAATCGTCCTCTGGCATAATTCTTTCTTCTTTGCTTGCTTTTCTCTTACCTTTTCCCTCACGCCCTCCTCCGCTCCTGTCAGTATTTACTCACTAATGGACCTACGTGTTCACACTGAGCTGAGGAAGCAGTGACAATAAAGGCTCTAAAGTAATCTCACAACATTTTACGCTCATCTCTTAGGATTATCTCCTTCTTTATCTAAAGCTGAAGCTGCTGGTGTGCATGTGTATGCGTGTTTATATGTGAGTGCATGGGAGCCATGTGTTGGCAAGACACTTAAAGCAATATCTGACACTGTCTTGAGCAAGACCTCACATTTGTGGCTGTATAAATGACTTGACTTCAGATACAAATTAGCACTAAAATTTAGAGTTCTCATGGAACTCATGGACTATTTTCAGTATAATAAGAAGGCTGCACAGTATTTTTCCTGTTGGTTACGGTGTAACCTGTACTGCATTCCTGTGCATTTACATCCTCTTTAGACCTTCTTATACCATTGCAGTGCATACAGTGCTCAGATTTCCTGTTAAACATCCATAACACGTATAGGATATAGTTGCACTGTTTGGGTGCCTGATTAATGTCTCGTACTATATTAAAATTCAGTTTCATGGCCTATTCAAGCTGAACTGGTGTCAGTTATACTTTGCTCACATCTAGTATTAAGCATTTTTGTTAAAACTACACTCAAACATCTTGTCCTTGTAAGTGCGCATGTGTTTCTTTTATTCAAGTTATCTGGATTAGTTTTATTCAAAGTGCATCAGGTTTTTACAGTTTGCGGGCCCTCCTCGTGCATAAACTGCGATCTGAAGCAAAACATATGCTGGACCGACTGAAACATGCATGCAAGCGCAGACTGGCTGGCTGTGGTCATCAGTCTATCTCTGCATGTCATACTATTCTAAGGCCGTGCAGTTATTTAATTTTGCTGTGTCTGCACCCAGTGATTTGGACTGAACAAGCATTACATCATGGAAAAAGTTTTCCGATGCCCACTCGCATTTAGAGCATGATATCACTCTGTCTCACACTGAGGGTGCACAGTGACACAAGTGAAGAGAAGAAAAAAAAAACAGCTCGCACAGTGATATATGCATGTGAATGTTCAAGCAGACACACACAGTGGCAAAGCCATAAACACCGGTCAGAGGTTATTTAATGCCCTGGTGTGCATTTAGACAGCGTCATTTAGATCTCAAAAGCTATCTGACACGCCACAGGATACCTGAGCTCTTGTGCTTCTGTCCCGGGAGTGTGATGCTTACTCATCCTTCAACCACAGTTACTCATACCAGACAAGGCAAAGATCACAAGGTGTTCTATAACTTGATCCAGCATTTATCGGTATATTATGTCAATGGCCATTCCTGTGAAGTGATTGCGTTGATATTTACATGGTAAAATTAAATACTCTAGAGTATAAAATAAAGTTCTAATGCGTGCTTTATCGTCTTGCACATTTTGCCAGCTGGAGGTCAGATGGCTATATTTTACTTTCCTGTGCAGGAAGTGATATCGGAGATGGAACTGAGAGCCAAAACAATATGTCATTAAGTGTGATATTATGTCGAGTGTTCTTAAATATTAAATGAATGACATCAGTTAACCACTACAAATTGGTATGCTATGACATAGCAATCCTGTACAAATTAGGAACTGAAGCATTTATGGAAATATCCACTAACTGCTTATCTTTGGATAGTGGGAGGAAACTGGAGTACCTGAGAGAACACAGGAAGAACATGCCACACAGAAAGAGGCAGCAATGCTGCCCACAGCGCTGCATAGCTGCCCCACATCAATTATGGAAAATATTTTTTAAAAAATATATATGATATTGTGAATTCTGTCCCTTATGAAATATAAATGTAATGAACTCAAAAATGTCTCTGCTCTTGAAGGGTGCATTGTAATGGGCTGTTAGTTGGCGTGTTGCTTGAATTTATTTATGTTTTTAATGACGCCGTGAAAGTTCAGCTCACATTTCTTTGCCAAAGGTTAATAAATATCATGTCAACATGTTAAATGTGTTACATACATGTGTTGATTACTTGGTTGACTCTTTAAAATACACAAGCAAATTTATACTTTCATCTCTACATTACTCTTACTCTGCCCCCGAGCCATCATTTGTTAACACTGCAGTGTGTATCTTCCTCAAGTCATATAAGAGACCAGATAGGTTTTCTACTTCTGCCATTATTTAGATTTGATAGTGCACATATGATGCCCTTTAGAGCTTTTCTCTCTGACCTCCTGCAGCATTCCAAGCAAGTGATGCACCAAATTACTGCAAATAAAGTTTAGGCTGTTAATATACACAGCTTAGTGCGCTGACAGCAGTGTTTTGGCTTGTTTTGGGTAAATCTGAGGAGGCTGGGTGGGTACAATGGGGTGAAGTTAGGGAAAGGATAACAGAGTTTGTGTTGAACGATTGAACTGCCTGCACACTTAGTTTGGGGTCATTTGGAAGAGTTGCAATAAAGCTTTAAGAAAGTGCAAAGGCTTAGGGATTAAGCAACGTAACACATTTTACTGAAGCATAGTACTGGGGGAAAATGCACTAAGACAGTATAAACTATACTGTGCTGAACTGCTTAATATGCACCTCGACCTATTTGTTTGGAGTGTTCTGTACAAAAAGTATGTGGTGGTGTTTAGTTTTAATGGTGATTGGGACTCAGTTTGGGCAGGCTGGGGTGGTTACAATCTTGCAAAGAGGTTTTAGTTACACTTTAAAAGCCTGGCTGTTCCGACATGCTCCGAAGCCTGTAGCTTCTTGCACTGTCAGCGGTATATAAAGGCTAAAATTTAGAATAATGAGCCATATTAACCATGAAACATCTGCACATGCCACTGGAAAAAAAGAAGAGTCTTCAAAACTTTTCTGCAGTTGCTATTATAGTATAGTTATCACGTTTTCATTCATAAATTCCTGCAAGCTTCTCCAAGTGATTGAGGAACTGTGCGTGTCGACTCAGTGGGTTTCCATTGTGTTGTCTCAGCTGGTCTGTAGGAGAGTGGGGGGTGTGCAGCAGAAGCTGTGGAGGAGGAGAGCAGACACGGCAGGTCCGGTGTGTCCAGAGAAGGAGCCAGACAGACGTGGGCACCCTGGCTGACTCTGGTTGTGCCCAGGTGACCCCCGTCAGGAGGCAGGCCTGCAACACACACAGCTGTCCACCGGTTTGGACCACTGGGCCGTGGTCACAGGTAAGCGTGTACCAATGACTTTGAGGTGCGAAAATTTTTTAATATTGTTTGTTTACTCTGATGCAGAAACGGATTGGCACGTCACTGCTGAAGAGCACAGCTTGAAAAGTCCTTTGAAGTTGTGCAGTCACCCGGAAAGCCCTAAAGAGCTCTGCACATTGTGTTGTGAAGTTCACCCCGGCTTTAATGGCTTTGCCACATTTTATGACAGTGATCTCAGTGGCTTTAAACTATGAATGTTCCCGCTGAGACGATCGAGTGTTTTGTTCTCTGTCCAATTCCTATACATAGTGTGTGGCGACTTCTCTCACTGTAACATTTTAACTGCCGTTTTACACCAAATATCGTCAACTACATGGCACAAGTGGTGTCCAGTTCACTCTCCCCCTGGTAGCCTGTGGCACGCTGCGGTGCGTCACTGTCCCACGTTTATTGGATGTAGTGAACTACTTCAAGATTTAGGTTGTCCCATTAGCTGTGTCTAGGATCAAAAAGAATATGGACAGCGTACTGCTGGACAACCTCGAGGGAAAAATTAAGGAAATAAGGCACAGTGAGCCATTGTGTGGTGACTATAGTGGATAGCAGCTTTTCTGAAATGCTTTTTGTGTATAGTTTGTACGTGGCATTTCTTTCATTCCATGTTCAAGCCATGTAACAGCTAAATTACCTTTGTCACACTCTGAATTAATTGTGATAGAAAGAAGGTGGACAATACTACAAAAATACTCGGGAGACTATACCTATATGTCTTTGATAAGGAATAATAAAATATGCATAAGACTCAGTAAGGCCTTGACATGATGTTAAAAAAATACTGGAATATAACGTGGCATTCTTGGAAGTAATTGTAGCCTAAAATCTTAAAATATTGTAGCATTTGAATGAGCTGATCAACCATAAATTAAGAGAAAGTTTTGCTCCAATCTCCAAATATCGTCAAATATGTTAGTTTTTGTTTGGCAGTGCTCTCGTAAGTGTGGCAATGGTTTGAAGAAGAGGACCGTGCTGTGTGTGAGCTCTAACCCGGGCGCCCAGGCGCACACGCTGCCCGACAGCAAGTGCGCAGGCCTGCCAAAACCTGCTGGTCAGGATTCCTGCTTCATCAAACGCTGCCAGAAACAACGCAAGGTCCAGTGGTTTGTCTCCACATGGCAAGAGGTATGAAATTAAAATGAATAAAACAGTGCTTGTGCAGTATTTAAAAGTATTTTTAGCCAAGGTGAATAAGCTCTCTGTCTCTGCTCTGTTCCATGTTCAGTGTTCAGTAACATGTGGTCATGGCTATCAGGCACGCTTCATCAAGTGTGCAGAGAAGGTGTGTATTGTATATGTTTACGCACTAATAAAAAAGTCACTTTTGACATCAAAATAATTCACTGCTTTCAATTTGCTTTAAATAAACCTTTGTAACATTATTTTAGTTATTGTCTTTGTTTATGTGTATTAAATGCATATAGCGCTGTAGAACGCACTAGATTGTGGCTCAGGAGGTAGAGCAGGTCATCTACTAATCAGAAGGATGGTGGTTCAATTCCTGACTGCTCCCCTCTGTGAAAACATGTTGTATTAAAGCGCTTTGAGCGCTGAAGTAGAAACATGTTATATAACATCCAATCCATTTACCAAATTGATTTGTGGGAGGTTCTATATTATATAATAGCTTTAATGATATCTCTCTATTTGGAATTTCTCTATTTCTTAATAAAGGACACTGCAGGAAAATACAGAGAGCTTGCTGCCAAGAAGTGCCACCATGTTCCCAAACCCACAGTAGAGCTTCAGAAGCCCTGCATCCTGGCTGAGTGTCCCATCCGCACAACCCCATCAGTCCACCAGTGGAGGATTCATCACCAGAACTATCCAGCCCGCCCTCTGCCTCAGCCAGAATGGCACCTATCTCCTTGGTCTCAGGTAAATTAGCAGGATTACAAAGCTGACTTATATCAGCGACTGAATACATCGCACAATGAGATTCGAATTACCCATCATCGGTTTCCTGTTGCTTTGCACTCTCTACAGTGCACGGTGACATGTGGAGGAGGAGTGCGGGCCAGGACGGTCCAGTGTCTGGCCCAAGGGAGGCCCTCAACTGGCTGTGCTCTCCATCTAAAACCTCCAGTGTCCCAGGCCTGCAATACCAACTTCTGTCCACAACCTGAGAAGAAAGGTACCAGAGCTCTTATTGAGTGTAGTCCAAACAAAGATGTCTAAAATAAATAGAAACAAGACTTCACTTTTTCTTCTCCTTTTTTTCCACAGAACTTGCATGTCGGGATTACTTCAGCTGGTGTTACCTGGTGCCCCAACATGGAGTCTGCAACCACAAGTTCTATGGCAAGCAGTGCTGCCAGTCCTGTTCAAATTCAAACCTTTAATCCTAAGGTGTGGCTCAGTCCGCTGTATAGATAGGTAGTTACTCAAAAGACTGCAAAATGTGTTTGTGGTTTAAGCATGTGGCGAGCACTGAAATACAAAGTCCTTGATATGGAAGTGCCCTTCATTTTCTCTGCGATGCCGGACATCTGGATACAAGAACTTGATGCTGACAGCACTACACAGGAATGTGATTGGGAAAACACAAATAAAGGCAAGAATTATGTGGAGGAACTAACAAAATAGGACCCTTGATTAAAGCAAATAGGATGGACGTGTCTGAAAGAAACTGAAAAATCCCAGTTTTGTTTATATACTGTAGCTGAACAGATCTGTACTCAGGAGCATCTCTCAGTCAACCAAAAGCCAGTAATGGCAAGCCAACAAAGAAAGACTGTTTTGAGCACTGCCATGCAACATGTGATATGCCCTAGTCTGTGCTGCAGATCCTGATCAATTGAAAATCTGGGGTTTCTTAATGAAAAGGGATGTATCAAAGAGACAATTAGGTAAATGCATTTTACCCTGGGCTCACTCTTTAAAAAAGAAAAATGAATGATACAAACTAATCGAAGTGATTTTTTTCAATAGCTGGGAAGCTGCCACATAAGCTGTCATGTACAAATTTTTAAAAAGAAAGAAAACAAATCAACTGCGTCATCCCTGAGATAAATTTTCCATTATGGAATGAGCACGTGGAGCGGCTTTCCTTCCCAGTGGTGCTACAGCTTTGTCACACTGGTTTCATGAAATCAGTGTGAAACGTTCAACTTTCAGGAAATAACAGATGAATTGTGTGACCCATGTACAGTATTATTTGTTTTATTTATTGGCTTTACAATACAGTGTTTCTGGAAAACTGTATGATTAAGCATTATAAATGTGTCCTTGTATTGCTCTATTTTACCCATTTGCCTTAATATGTTTTATTACTTTTCATTACATGCTGTCAAACTGCACCTTTTGATGCAAAACCTCTGTTTTTAAAAAAAGAAAGCAGCTGTCAAGTGAAATTACTAACAAGCCATATGAGTGTGCTATTTAATGTGTCCTACATTATTATATACGACAGTGGCATATACTCCATGCATTTATATGGCACTAAAATGGATTACATATCAGTTACATTTCAAAAGCACTGATAGATGATAGGTAATACTATTACGAAATGATTTTTTTTTTTACAGTGCAAATGAAATAACCTTGACAAATGTGTGTAATGACAAACATGATACCTACAACGTGAGCCCTGATTTCATTGTTTTACTGAATATCTTGCAGGGGGTATAAACTTTAAACTCTAAAAGGGCTCTTAGAGAAAAGCAGAAAAACAAATATTCAGGACAGAAACTTGATCTCTTGAGTCATGCTGCTTTGGCTGCAGTCTTCAGCTGGGCATGGTGCTGTCATCATGCCCTTACAGAGGATTTGGACTGCAGCATGTCATTGGCATCACCATCATCATTGTTACACTTCATGATAGCAGGGGCGAGCCTGTTCTTTTGCATTTCCAGCTTTAATGCACAGATTTAAAACTTTCACATGTAACAGCTGTAATTTATGTTTGTAAATTTAAACATATCTTAATTCCAGTCTTTCCTTCTACTTATTATGTTCCTTTCCAACATAAGTAGATTTATATATGGTATTTCTCTATCTTACTGTATTCAGAGGCCACTCAACCATGATGGAAGTTCAGTTAGTTCATTTGTTCAGTAAAGTTAGTTCATCTGTCAGTGGGTTTATTTTTAAGGGTGCCTTCACACATATACTGTACACTCTGTAGACTCTAAATCCAACTCTGCTTCATTTCTTCCATCAGTACAGCCCCCCTCCTCGAATTTCCCTTTTCACCAAACAAGCACACGCAGTGTTGGCTTTGTCACTCAAAAAGGTAATATATCACACATTACTTTGGTATTTTTCTTAAAAGTAATGCAGTACATTACTTAATCGTGGAGGAAGTAACTCATTATGGTAATTGTTACATTATTTTTGCATTACTCTGTAAAATTATCTAAAGCACGCTGTCACATAATTACCAGTTAACAATATAAACCTTAGATTATTCTTCCATACACCAGTGCAAATCCCTAATCTAATGAGGACACGGATATGATTTATTTTTTTTTAGCTTTTACATATGAAAACAGACAACACAAAGCAAAGTTGAAAACCCAGCACTTAAAAGCAATCACCACAGTGATTCTGCTGTAGAAATAATTTCACGGCTCAATAGCAGCACCAAAGCCTGACTGCTCATCATTGTTACCTGTTCAAGATCAGGCTCTTTCTGCTGGGCTGGGGTCGGCGTGCAGTCAGCTTTAACATCGCTCTGGGTTCTTGACTAGCTTTATGTTAGCATGCTGTCTGTGCATTTGCAAGAAAAACAAAAGTAATGTCCATATCCACTCTTCAAAAGCTGCAGACCGTTCCACCAGTTTCCTCCTCCCAGCAGCTGATTGTAGTGCAAATGTGCAGGGACAATGGTGCTGATGTTTCCTCTTTCCCCCTTTCTATCAGCTCCTTGTGCAAAATAACTGAAGAACCTTTGTAACGCATGTAACAACATAACTGTAACTGTGATTACTGAATTTAGTACAGTAACACATTACATTACAGTGGTACTGTAATGTAATGTAATACAATTACAGCAGTGCATTACTTTGGAATGTGTTACACCCAACCCAACACTGTCGTTTGGTTTTATATTTTATTTAAAATAAATAAAATAAAATAATAAAAATAAATAAAACAATTTCCCAGGTAAAACTGATCCGGATCCTGTTCATACTGAATTTTTTTTTAGTCCACTTTTTACTGCTCAGCTGG